>PQWD01003367.1:0-15285 GCA_019425675.1 Leucinodes orbonalis
CATATATGTTAATGGTATGCACTCATGCCCGCAATGTGCGAGGATTTTTATAAACAAAATTGGCTCATCAGCGATATGCGATCACATCATCAGCAAAACCGGATTTGAAGGAAAACAGTCGCGGGCCGTGATCGAAATTATTATTATCACATCTATTTTAAATATAGCGATTTATTGCAGCGCTGACAGCGCATTTTTATAAAAAAAAACTAGGTGATAGCTGTCGTACTGTGATTGACAGTCAATGAAAAAAGTGAAAACAAACACTTGTTGTTCTTGTAATGTGTCTGAATATGAGTAATAATGTAGTGTGAGAATGTAGTGGCACTAAGCGATAATATAAGAAGTTTACTTCAATCGTCATCATCGATAAATCTTTTTTATATTACCGATTCGTAAATAGTTATTGTTAAGCAAAATGTTTGTAATTGAGACTTTTGTATTCTTTGATATAGAAACTACTGGCTTGCCATGGCAAGAGAAAAATCAGACGAAAATCACAGAACTAAGTTTTGTAGCAGTGTCTAGGAAAGATCTAATAAAAACGAATAATGGAGATTCGCCGGCGGCTAGTAAACTAACTATGGTGTTCAATCCAAAAAGACCTATTCATCCCAAAGTCATCGCTATGAATGGGCTCTCGAACGAATTACTTCAACACGCACCACTTTTCAAACAGAAAATTGAAACAATTGTATCATTCTTAAAAGGTCTGCCAAAACCAGTTTGCTTAGTTGCACACAATGGTAATGTATTTGACTACAAAATATTACTGGCTGAATTTAATGATGCGAACTCTTTTTTGCCTACTGACTTGTTGTGTGTGGACTCTTTGGTTGGTTTTCGTTATGTACTCTCTGATAAAGTGAGTTCATCAATGCCAAATGAAATCAGCAAAGCCATTTCTAAGACTTTAAGTAGTAATACTAATATTTCTACTGATATTCAAGAATTATTGACTGATGATGAAGATATGGCCAGTATTAAATGTCAGCTCTGAAGACTGGGAAGACATAGATAAGATTTGCGATAGTTTTTCAGACATTTCTTGTGAGGATGTTACAGATAGCTCTACCATAGAGCTATCTGTAACATCCTCACAAGAAACCAAAACCAAAAACCCAGATAAGGTAGTCAGTCGCAGAGAAGTAATAAATAACGCTTTTCAGCATGAGAATAAACCTAAAAATAAAAATGGTTACACATTATTAGCTCTTTATCACAGACTGACAAATAAAGACCCGGCCAACCATCATAGAGCAGAAGAAGACTGCTTTATGCTTTTGCAATGTGTAATAGCAACTAAATTTGAATTCATACCTTGGGCAGATCAATCTTGTGTACAACTTTCTACCCTCAAGCCTTTAATCAGGAAATCATGATAAATCTTTATTTTATGATATGATCAAAATGTTGACAAAGGCTTATTATAATTGCATATTTATTCAACTTTTTTAAACATTGTATTATATTTTTTTATTTTTGGTACATTTATAATCTTTAAGAATTGATATCTATACTCTAAGTCATAATATTATGAAACATACGCAATACATTTTATTTACAAATGTTGGTGTTTTATTCATAATGACACATTATCATGTATAAAAATATGCTTAGTGTAAGACCTCAGAGTAACAATAATTAATACTCTAAGTGTAAGAGATACTTATTTTTATACCAGAACACAATATCTACAAATTATACCAAAAGGAATGTCTACAATAATTAGGTAATTAAAAAAAATAGGTGTTTCAAACTCAAACAGTAAGCAATTATTTTTTAAATGTTATTTACCCTTAGCATACATTTATTTCCTTAAAATTTGTGATATACCTATTTCATGTCTAAAAACCAATACCAATGATAAATAATATCAAATTAAAATTACAATTAAAGTTTCCCCATATATAATTACAAACAAAGGCCAAAGTGATATTAGATTAATTGTGGATAGTTAAATAATGGTGGATTATTAATTAACCATTGTGTTAGTGAATAAGTGCAAGTGTAGCCAAATGAAACAAAACAGTACAACTTTGAGTTCTCGTAAGAAGTTCGCATAAGGTTTTACTAAAGTTTCACATCTTTACTGAAACTTGTAGGGTATTTATATATCATTATAATGATCACTAATCATCATCATCATATTCATTACTCATTTATTCATCAATCAAACAAAAGAACATATAAAATGACGAGGCAGTATAGTGTATGATCTTAGCCTGTTCTCAATAGAACAAATATAAAAAAGCGAACTAAAATAAAAAAAATAAAAAGTTTATTGTCAATGTCAGTTAAATAAATGACATATTTTTTTTAAGAAAACAACATTTTTTGCCAATTTAAAAGTAATATATAGCTACGATTGTCGATTTGAGTATCCGATTTGGAATTTTACTATCGGTATTGGAGGATTCGACATCTTTACATCTATTCATTATTCATAAATGTCTTATATAGCACTTGAACATGTACCCAATAAGGTAAATAAAAGTTTCAAGCTTAGCCCATAGTTTTGATTTTGATTACCTATTAAAAGTGCTAATTTGAACTTGTTGAAAATCTTTGTTACTATTTTCAGTGGAATCTGCAGCGGCTTAATCTCTTTTTATCCAATTCTAAGTTGTTGAAGGGTAATTTCGAATCTGTTAACTTCAACAAATCGCGCGGCCCGAATCGGATTGCTTACATTCGCATATCAGAAAAACTTGACCCGATCAAAGTGATTGAGCACTTCAATGAAATGGCAAACATGCAATTTAAAGCATCGATACCTGACCACGTACCTGATGTAAGTAGAAATTATGAAATTTACTAACCAAATTAGTCAGAAAAGTATATAATCTTTAATGAGACTTTCGGGTCTATAACTGCGCCATCTTACATTGATAATGATGTCTTTCAAATTTTCGTAGAATTTATAAATTAATTTTATATCCACCGACATTCTCACAACTCCATCTAGCGCCAAGTAATGTGAAGCTTGTGTTATAATAATAATAAAATTTCATTTATTAGGTAACCAAGACTCAAGTGGTAGTATATTTTTACTTATTTTTTAAAAAAAATATTTTGACACTAAACAAACAAACTCAAGAACTGATCAACATACTTATATATTTTTTTGTTAATCATATCATACAAAGGATACACCCAGAATGTTTGTACTGTCAACTATTACACCAAATGGATCATCAAGAATTAAATATAATCAGTAAAAAGAGATACTGATTTGTGATTTCAATTAAAATTGAGGGAAGTTTTGTGATTTCAATTAAAACTTAGGGAAGTCCCATACAAGCAAACAATTTCTTGATATATCTACTTAGTTAAGGTGTTTTGCATTTTCTAAATTCCCATAGTTTTTGGATCTTGAATTTGAACCTGTTTTACCTAATAGTTCAATAAATAATTTTTTACTAACCATACTGGATCCATATTTAATTGCATTCTTGAAAACTATAATTAAGAAAATGAAATACCTTCCCACACAGCAATGCAATGAGTTAAAATAATATGTTATTTTGGTTTCAGTTTCCAGTACCGCCTCATCTCCACAAGCTGCCCTTGACAATGTCCTTGAAATCAAAAAATCTTGTGAATGTAAGTTAGTTCCCAGTTATTATTTATCTTTCAAAAAGATTAAAAAAAACATTTACTACACATGAAAAAAAAATTAAGAAATTAGATGAAAAATGAGATGTTAGACTTAGCATCTGCAGCTTATAGTGACAGAATAATATGAATTTAACAGATGCAAGAAACATTAAGGTTGGCTTATTTACTTTTTTTTATATTGTCCTGGTAGCTAGACTGAATTGAAGCAAAGATCAACATTGAATCCCATTCTAGATTATAAGCCTAAGACTTCTATGAGAACGTAATGTAAGAAGCAGCATTACAATACATTTTAGAAAACAATATTTACATGTACACATATTATTAAATGGACTTCAGGAGAAATCAAAACTTTATTTATAAACAGTATTTCGAATCATAATATTGGTATTCTATGAACACCAAAGTATAAAACAATATTTATTTGCAAGCCACATGGTAACGAAGGTATTACAATTTTTTATGTACATACATTGCGCACATGACATCCCATTGGGGCATTAAAAAAGAGTGTATGTCACAGCTTTATGTAACAACGATATATAGATATTTTCAGCAACATAGTAAAATAGTTTGAAAAATAAATGAAAATGAAAAGTGTTTATTCAGTTTAGGTCCTTATAGAACACTTATGAATGTCAAATGAAGCTACCACTGGTTCGGGAGGTTTGACTGGACTGGATTGTTGAGTATCATGCCAAAATTCTTGTGCGGTTTTTCTAAAAGATATGCTGAATGCATATCTTTAAGAAAAGATATTTTATAAAATGATTGAGTTGTTGTTCATCTTTTGTTTCCATATTTATTTTATTTGGTACGCAGACAGATTACAATCTTTTAGTTCCAAAGAAATTAACAAAATAAATGCACTAGATGGTAATCCATAAATAGCATACACAGCATGCTCCAAATAATACTCTGACATTTACACACATATTAAAGAGTTCATAAAAATAATACTTAAGATTTATGTAGAAATATGCGTTATACGGGGTTGAGGACAATCTAAAAAGATTCGTTATCTTTATTTTGTAACCATTAAAACAATTCGTAAATAAATCTATCATATTTCGCCACTTCGGACCAAATCATTATATGTTCTACACATTCTCACTACGGGATTAAAAAAGTAGTATTGTTTTTGTATACTATGATGATCTATAATCTATGATCATAATCTTGTGATTTTTATTTAGACAGTGACCAACACACATAAAGACCTGATGGAAGAGATTGTGTGCAAGTACACGGGACTTTATAGCCTCAGAAGAAGACCAATAACAAGCTGCTTCAGGAGCTTTCTGAGGTATGCTATATGCTTCCTTTGCGGAATATTAGGTGACGACCAATTGGTGTAATGGTTGAGACGTCGGCTCATACACACAAATGTTTGTACTTCCGGGATCGAACCCGGAACCCTTGGTGTAATAGCCGAGGTCAACCATTACACCAAATGGGTCGTCGTATATTGACTATCTCATTGTAAATATATTTATGAATATTTTCAGACAGTGTTATTTCGCCTGAAGGACATGGGATACAAATAAAGAAGCTATCGAGTCGAGTTTCAAACTCAGCAAGATTTACAGGTAAGTGCGGTTAGGGTGTCGTATACAAAGGCACAATATATGCAGTATTTGACTGTTCACTCATGATGTCAGTTTGCCACCTCAGTTTTAAAAAGGCCTTTTTGAGAAGCTAAAAAGAGCTAGATAGGGCTACATTGAGCATCAAATTTTTCTGTTCTAAAAATGCTGATAATCATGTCATTGCCGTTTTTTTAGAGCGGTTAAAAAACGTTATCATGAAACACGAAATAACCAAAAAGTACCTGTTAGCATGTCGAATCTTCATAATTTGGTAATATTTTCAAGACAATGAAAAAAGCTAGATTGCTTTTATCGGGCTAAATCGTTAAAAAAGGAGTTCACCTATGCTAAAAAGTGCTAGATTTAGCTACAAAAGGGCTAAGGGTGCACTGGATGATGTACGAGTATTTCATTTGCCGCGATAGCAAATACTGATTTTGCAATGCATAGCGCAATTTTATTAAGCAAAAATTTTTTTTAATAATTTTACAAACAATGGTGGTTTTACATCCAAATTGAATTTTGACAAAACACATTTATATGGTACATTAGGTATATGCAATGTTAAAATTACAATAAATAAAATTACAATACCAAGATGATTAAGAAAATGTATACAAAAACAAATACAAAACCTGAAATTTAAAATCTTAAAAAAATAATAAATAAATACAGCTCGCGCCACATTTTTTTTAATATATACATATTAAAAAAAAGCACCCAGACCGATACAAACAGACATGTTCATGCACACAAATGTTTGTACTGCCCGGGGATCGAACCCTTGGTGTAGTAGCCGACATCTCAACCATAACATTGACTACCGTTTGAGTACAAAAAACAAATTGTATGTTTATCATTTGTTTAGTACCCTAACTACAAGCTTATCGCTTAATGGGGCTAGATGGCGCTGTGTGAGTGTCAGTGGATTATATATCTTAACTATAACTGAATAGATAAAAATTGTGAATATAATTTGCTTTATATAATTTTTGATAACAAATACTATCTTCTGTACAAAAAAACATTTTTTTTAAAAAGAGTGACCTCTGAATTCTTGCTGGATTGTTTTCAGTGGAAAACTGCCGTCCGAACCAGTAGCTTCATTTGACATTCATAAGTGTTGGACCTAAACTGAATAAAACACTTTCATTTTCATTATTAACACCAGATGGGGGCCGTCCACCCACTTTAATTTTAACAGGAAAGCGCATCCCCATTTCGCGGACTTCCAGCTGGTGCTGTCGACCCTCCACCGCGTGGAGGACGCGCCGGGACTCCTCGCACCCAAGTGTTGGAACACGAGCTGTCGGCTTTACCGGCTGAGCCGACCATCGATTACGAGTTTCTGGTAAGTATTGCACTTTTCTCTCTCTTCAACCTATCGCAGTCCACTGCTACATAGGTCTCCTCCATTTGCGCCAGATATCCCGGTCCTCCGCTTTCCTCATCCATTCTCCACCAGCGACCTTCCGCAAGTCGTCGGTCCATCGGGCCGGAGGCCTTTCTACTTTTTAACCGACTTCAAAAAAAGAGGGTTAGACCTGTTAGTATGTATGTATGTTTGTCCGCAATTATCTCGCGTTTGGCTGAAGCGATTTCGATGCGGTTTTTGATAAAGTATTTGTAACATTCAGGAGAAGGTTTTAGTGCTTTAATTTATTATTATTTTTTATTGTACCATTTTTTTTGACGGACATTTGACCGCAATCTCACCTGATGGTAAGTGATGATGTGGCCTAGGATGGATCATGCCTGCCTAGAAACAGCCTATTCACTCTTGCCTTGAAGCCGGCCAGATTCTACAGTAAATTGTCGGAATTGACACTTATGTATGACATAAATAATTTTTTTTTCTAGAGCAAATACTATTTCTGTGCTTTTCCTTCAGTTGAGAGCAGGAAACCTAACTCGGAAATATCGAGGGTGGCCAGTAAATATGCGGACAGGATTATCAAAAAGGTATTTTTATTATGTAATTGATTTATCCTTAAAAGTAAGAGTCCACTGCTGGACTTAGGTTACTATGGTAAAGGGTATTTCTATATTAAAGCTTGTCAGGCGGGTTGGAGATCATCACTGTACATTTTGAAGGTCAGACGCGGGCTTTACTCCAGAACTCGTCTGCTCCAACTGCGAAGAGATTCAAAAGTTGCGCGTGAAGTCGTCCAATCCGCACTGGGCCCGCGTGGACGACTAAGGCCAATACGCTCTATACGGGTAGGCTCGTGCCCCTCGGTGGGGACGTTTATTGAGCTGATGATGATGATGTTTTCTCTCTTGACGTAGGTGAGACGGCATATATCCCAGCTGGAAACAAAGTCGCTAGGGGATTCGCCCGAAGGTGTGGCGCGGAAGAGAGTGAGGGAGGCTTTAATGGCAACAGCGCCATACCTACCAATGGTAAGTGATTGTAAACGAACTTTATCTTTAACCCCTTATGCACTGAGTAATATATTTATTCATTTATTAATCACAAACAGGGCCTTAATTGTACTATTTACTCTACTACTAATATAGTAGTACGACCCATTTGGTGTTGCGGTTGAGAGGTCGGCTGCAACACCAAGGGTTCCGGGTTCGATCCCCGGGTACTGACAAACATTTGTGTGCATGAACATGTCTGTTTGTAATGGTCTGGGTGTTTTCTATGTATAATATGTATGTATTTGTAAAAAAAAAGTATATAAGTATGTTTATCCGTTGTTTAGTACTCATAATACAGGCTTCACGCTTAACTTGGGGCTAGATGGCGCTGTGTGAATGTTAGTGGATATTTATTTACTATTAATTATAATATTAATTTACTCAATTCTAGTATTTTTGTCACTTTCCAATCGAACTGTAAATTTGCGGTTTCAGAACAAGTTTTAATGTTAATGTTTAAAATCTTTATAAGATAGTAGAATAAGTGTAATGGAATAATTGAAATCCTACCATAAAACATAAAATATGAGCGAAATGTTTACTGTTAGCGCATTTAAAAACAAATCGAAATTATATCCAGATTACTGTCATTAGTATACACAACAGTTATATCCAACAGAAACAGTAGATTTTCTAATGTATTAACAATTTACTAGGTGGTGGACTTGATACCGTCGTCTAGGTAGGTACCACCGCAGTGCCAGATATCATCCCGTGAAACACGAGTGCTATGCACTTTCATGTTTCGGGATGAGAGCACTGTAGCTAGTGAATTACCGGGTATAAGGGACCTACATCTGTTGTCTCGGGTGACGCGCGCAGTGCGGCATTGATGGAGGATAATAACTGTTTATCAGTTGTTGGTCTCCTTCAATGCTGCTCTGTCATGGTCAGGTGTATTACCTACATACCATCAGGTTAGCGTCTGGACAGTCCTGTATAAGTATAACATGAAAAAACCTTACTCTTAGCGACGAGAATAAAACACCTTAAACTTAAAACGCACTTTCCATTGTCAAATCACAACAAATCACTGTAACATCGCGTCTGTCCGTAACACTTACGTTCTATAGGTATGAGTGTATACCGCGAATCTCAACTAACAAAGAAAAATATAGTGACGTGCAGTGTTGTGAAAGGTAGCCTGAGCTGTGCGCTTTATCGTGACTTAATGAATCGATTTTAGGTTATGTTTTACTGCGGGAGAATATGTTATACCGCGGGGAACAACTAGTATAGTCTATTTTGTATAAAATATATTTTTTAAATAAATAATTACTTTACTTTGTTTCAGATGATAAGACAAATTGTAGCGAATAACTTCACACCGCAAAACAAGCAGAAAGTACATATTTTGAGGGTGAGTAATGTTTTATTTCTTATTAACGATCGATTTGTTAAAGTTGTTAATTTGTGCGAATTTCCCCAGTTTGGTTAGGGCATTGTAGGCCGAATCACATGGTTGTAAAAAATTAAAGATTATTTCTTGCTACAGAGGGCAAGCGTCGGTGGCTCAATGGTGTGGACTGTTGCCCTTCTACCGGGAGGGCAGAGGTTCGAATCCCGCCACGTACCAATGTGTTTTACAATTTTCGAAATTACATGTACGTTATCCGACGCTCTTACGGTGAAGGAAAACATCGTGAGGAAACCATGCATGCGACGAGATTTAAAGGTTGTGCGTGAAGTCGTCCAACCCGCACTGGGCCCGCGTGGACGACTAGGCCAATGCACCCTATACGGGTAGGCTCGTGCCCCTCGGTGGTAATGAGCTGATGATGATGACGGAGGGCACGTTAAGCCGTCGGCCCCGGTCACAATCTTAGGATGGTAGTCGTTAACACCCACCAATAAAGTGGGTTACCGCTTATACCCATAGATAAACAATAAACAAAAGTCTGCCAATCGCGTCAATTGGGCAGAATTTTCATTCGTAATCACGTCGCTCGCTACATGTCATAATGACAGTAGTATGCTCGTGCGTTTGATTTTGGATCCTTTTAATGACGCCTTAAGGTCAAAATTTAAATGAATAATTTTATGTCATTAATATAACAAAAGTCAATGTGTTTGTCCAGCGGCTCGGACATAATATTTTAGTTGATATTTCTTCGCGATTGTGCATTAAGTTAGTTTATTGTTGATTTTAGGTTTCAGTTTAATTAATTTATTTATTTAGGACAGCCAACAAAACAAACACCATACAATTATAAACTTATATCTATAAATACATTATTGTAGTGTTGCCTTAGTTAAAGGCTGCCACGGCATGCACAACCAAATAATGAGTCGACAGACAGAACGCTTGAAATCGTTTAATTTAAAATTTACATTAACATTATTCTACTCATTACTGGCAGCTAGTGCCAGCAAAGTAGACTTAAACTTGCGCTGTGAATATGACAAATCGAGTTTATCGCTATGCGAGCGTGATAATTGACTAAATTGTTTCTGAATCCTATTAATGGTTGAAAGTGACCCAAGTTAGTCCTAAAATTTTTAGGTTTATAAGCGAGGTATCTACAATTACGAGCTTGTTCATCGCTTGTTTTTATTATCTTATCTAGATATACGGCGAGCCGTACTTACCGAAGCCTGAAGTGATGGCACCATTTATGAAGCGAGCGTGCGCCATCCGCGCGACCCGCTCGTCGCGGGTTTACAACATGATGCGGATTCATATCCCGGTTGAGAAGTACGAGCAGGCGATTGCCTTGGACGGGACTGTTGTTGGTTCGTATTATTTACATGATACGCAAGTAAAAATAACTGATGTATAAAAAAAAATATTTTTAAATTACAACTAATGTTAATACTTATAATTTAAGGTTAAAATTTTTTTTCCCCACGTTGGGCGCCAGTCTAAATTACTGAAGCTTTAAGGCGCCAGACACAATAGATTTTCTTTTGTGTCTGAGATCCCGGCGTTCAATGGGTTAAAAATAATTGTATGTTATATATTTCAACCATTATTACATTAACCTTAGTTTAGTTTTAACCTTTGTAAATTAAAAGTATTAATATTTGTAATTTTTTAAATAAAATATTTTTTTTAAGCATCTGTGGCTTCAGTTATTTTGACTCGCGGTAATAATAATCTGACGACCCATTTGGTGTAATGGTTGAGACGTCGGCTACATATCCAAGGATTCCGGGTTCGATCCCCGGGCAGTACAAACATTTGTGTGCATGAACATGTCTATTTGTATTGGTCTGGGTGCTTCTACATATTATATGTATTTTACAAAAAAAAGTATACAAGTACCTATATTTATTCGTTGTTTAGTACCCATACTACAGATTTTACGCTTAATTTGGGGCTAGATGGCGCTGTGTGAATGTCAGTGGATATTTATTATTGCTCCGTTAATGGAACATCAAGTTGTAGAGACTACAGAGTTCTGTAATTTTATTTTTATTTACAAGTGAAACTGTATTGTTTCCCAAATAAATAAATAAACAATATTTGCATTATTTAAATGATAAATTTCTCAATAGGTGGCGCTACTTTGGTTGTTCGTCCGTCGAAATGCGTCAGCGTGCAAGTGAAACCTCTCAGGAAGGAGGTCGTGGCTCATACGCTCGGCGTTTCCGATGACGCCAAATAATCTGCCGTTACCCTTTTGGAATAAGGTCTTTTTTGTCTGCCTATTGAAATAAGCAAAAGAAGAAAAAGGTGACCGTGATTTATGACCGTGAGGAACTCGGTTAATTTTAAGTTTTGTGTTCAAGCCGCTACTTAAAAGTGTGAACTTATGTGATACCGATCTTAGAACTAGACTCTGTTTTGAGTTTAACCCTATATCTGGAGAAACAACTTCCATTGGGTTTCGTATATACAATGACATTTGGTTCAAAATACGTAAAAATATTTATGCAAGAGTCCTTTAATGGTTATTAACATATCATTTTTAGGTATTGAATTAATATAAACATACTAGGCAGAGAAAAGCGGCTACAATATACAACTTCTTGCATTTGAAATTGGAATCACGATTGTAAGCCGTTGTCCTATATTAGGGCATAATTTTAAGTACATATGACAAGCATTTTCTTATAAAGAAACAACTGCATTAAATTCTTAAATGTCTTTTATTTTTCCGATCTACCTATGCCAACTAGTATGAACTATTTGCTAACCAAAATATTACGTTTTAACTAAGTTGTGGGTATTTAAGTGTATTTCATATACTGCACAATGATATCAATCTATACACATTTTTCAAATACCCTTTTTTAATCCCTTAATGAGCAAAAAGCAACATCCTCGTATCAATATTAGATATATCATTAACACTACAAAAATAACTTTCGAAGAAAGCAAATTATTTGACTATACAAAAGTTGTTTTATATACAAGAACAAAGAACCACAATTATTTTGGGTCCCGAAAAGTAGTAATAGGTAATAATAGGTAACTATTAAACATACAATACCCCAAAAAAACACACATTAAAATAAATGAAAACATATTTATATCAGATCTCATAATATTTCAGAATAACAAAATAATCAAAATTGTTACAAATACGAATAAAATTACAAAAAATGCACAAGTCAATGCAACAGTACACATTAGAATCATGTAATATATATTATTTAAACACATAAACGGGAAGCATATATAGGCAGCTAATCGCACAGTTACTAAACAGTTGGTGGGCAAAATATAACAACCGCCAACAAAACGACCAAATTGAGTAAAATGAAAGTAAAAAAACCTTGGAATGAGACATCGGTGGATAAAAAAATACTGCTCTCTCTTACTGTTAATTATATGTTAATTTGTATACATTATGGACGTTGGTTTTGAATTTGACAAAATTCGAGTCTATTATATTTGGCTTTGATATAATTAAAGTCTAATTATATAGGGAATTCCTTGTTGTAAACAATAAATATGACAACTAATAAATTTAGACTTGTTGTTGAGTAACAAAAAACAATGTTATAGGATTCTAATCATTGATTATTTTACAATAATTAATCAGTAATATTATCAATCAAATGTAAATATATTAATGATTTTATACCCGTATTCAAAATCCGATTAAGTATTTAAGTTTCACGACATCCATTAAGTTATTTGTGACTTAGATACAATTAACAGCTTAATGTACATAACATATATTGCACTGTACAAACAAATATATTGTGTCGATATCTTTTAAAGCAAATAATAACGCACCACAGTATTCTAGTAATTTCGGGGATCACGTGATATTTATTACTAACTTATTACGAAAATTTATAAGTATAAAGACAACCGAGTATATAAAAAATCGGTTATAGGTAATATTTAGGATACAATAAGGCGTGTTGTAGGCATGCTTATGAGTACACTGTGCGATTCAGCCATTCTTCGAGTGAGAACGTGGCATAGTCGCCACCCGATGACCGTCCTTTGAATGTATCTGAAATATTGAGAATTAGTATTAGTGTCTTGCCTTAGATGGCGCTGCGATCGTGCTGATAAAGCTTATGACGGTTGGACCGATTACGTTTTATATTTGTGCTTTTAATTATCAATCTTTGTATCATTTTTTATGTATGAATTTTGATGTTGAAAGCTTAATTATAATATGGTTAAATCAAGTATGTGTTTTTTGGATCTTCTACAAAATGGCGTCGTTATGTGTTGAAAGATTTTGCTCTGTACGGAATTCAAAAAGCTTTTCGACCCCATGAGTTTAATGAAAATTTACTTAATCAAGAGATGAAAATAATCAACAAATGAATATATATGGCATTAATCGACATATTAAGTGAAGCAAATATACTTTAAGATATTATACTGCTGTTAAATGGTCAAGTAATCTAGCATAATTTACTCTTTATACATTCTTTATAAGTTTACTATATTAAAAAAATAACAAAAATACTTCATTGATATTTATTCTTTTACTATACATCTGCTTTCAAACTAAAACGCTTTAAATTTTCAGCTTAATTTGCAATACCTATGTAAATTTATTTTAAACAGCTTATTAGCAAATAGATATTGCAAATATATCTACAGTAAATCGTTATCGGCCCACCACACATTTTACATACAAGAAAGTGTTAGACGTGAATTAGTGAACCTGAAAAGCCCATATAAATAATGAAATATATTATTTGCGAACAGTTTTTCATTGAATATTTCACACTCAAATTAAAAGTACTTAATTTTAGTAAACTTTGGAGATTTTTCATTAATATTAAGTACCGTCGCAAATAATATTACAAACGGCAGTGTAAGTACACGATATTTTATTTTTTCTCATTGAACGGAAAGTAACGAAAACTAGAATTCACAATCATCATCTGTGTCACTAAGTGAACAGGACGGTCAGCCCGCTCACCTGCGGTGGTAAGTAGTATCACTTGACATGACAGATGAGCCTGACCATTACAGATACAGTGTTGAAGGAAATTAATGACAGTAGTCATTATTATGAGCGTCGGTGGCTCAATGCTGTCGCCTTCCTACCGGGAGGGCTGAGGTTCAAATCCCGACACGTACCAATGTGTTTTCGAATTTTCGAAAATATATGTACGTTATCCGACGTTCTTACGGTGAAGGAAAACATCGTGAAGAAACCTTCATGCACGCCTGCGAAGAGATTTGAAGGTTGTGTGTGAAGTCGTCCAATCCGCACTGGGCCCGCGTGGACGACTAAGGCCTAATCACCCTATACGGGTAGGCTCGTGCCCCTCGGTGGGGACGTTTAATGAGCTGATCATGAGTCATTATTTTCCGTCAACACTATTCTGCGCCCGTCACCCGAGACGACAGATATCACCCGGTAATTTCACTAGCTACAGTGCCCTCATCCCGAAACACAGAAGTGCATAACACTCGTGTTTCACGGTACGATATCTGGCACTGCGGTGGTACCTGCCTAGACGACTCAGTGCCGAGTCTACCACCTAGTGATACATTGAATATAGCAATCGTATCGTGTCCGTACATTGCCCTGCGAGTCATTTCCATACTTCCGTGCTCGCTGGTGTTCCCCTCACGGATTCCACTGCATCTCGCGCTCCAGATTTTCCAGGGGTTCATTGTTCGCTGTTCGCATTGGTACGTTTTAATTGTATACTCTTTGGTATTATAATAACATTATACAATCAAACATACAAAACATTCAAAGGGCAATTTTCCGCTTTGGGTTTTCGCGTTTTAAGGGATCTCTTCCAGGCAAAACAAATTACGAGTTATATCTACTATTAAATGATTCTTTAAGTTTAAACAATATTTATTGATAGATTAAATCTTAGTGTTACAATATGACTGTTTCCCGCGTACAATGCTAATGTCAAGAGAGATATTAGTGACGTGACATCACTCTTCAATTGATTAGGGATGGGTAGCGTTGGTCGTTTCATTTCCGTCTAACACTACTTATAAGGATTTATTATTATAATTAGGAAGGGAATAAAAAGCACTGCTCATAAGGGGATATTGTATAAAATCTATGAACTAGCTTTGGAGCAGTCTGGGAAGTTGTTTCGAGATCCCATCCAGAAATAAGATGTTGAGCCCAGCAGAAGTCCGTAAATAGATTTGGCTGATATAATGATGGGAACATTTCTTCATTTACTAAATGTTAGCAGTCACGCGATAATAATACAAAAATATAATACATCAAAGATGCCGAAAATG
>PQWD01003368.1:0-21599 GCA_019425675.1 Leucinodes orbonalis
TTGGCATGAATTAACTGCGTCATGTATTGAGATTTATACGCCGAGCAATTGCAAGGACACTAACATGAGAGCTATTTGGAAATATACAACACTAGAGCAAGAGGTAGTGCCTTTCTGTCTTTGTTTGTTCCGGGATCTCTAAAAGGGTGGGACCGATTTGCTCGGCACCTTTTTGGCAAGTGCTGATGTAACAAGGAAAAAGGAATTACCTTTTTTTTACAAAAATAATGTTATTCGCATGTCGCTTGGGCTGCGATTGATGAGATTTTTTTACTATGGGAGAACATCATATACCGCGGGTAGCAGCAGTCTGAATATAAAGTTAAACGCGCATTTGCCATCCAATACAGGGGGCTTACGCCATCTCTTAAAAAACAGTGTCACAATAATATAATTGGCCTTTTATGGTAAAAAATGCTGAGTAATCATTTAGCTACGATACAAATAGGGTCGTAACCATGGACGTATAAGAAAGTCATAAACAGTCTCCAACAGTGTAAGTTTTCATAGTAACCAGATAGTTTATTCTCAGATGTGATGATGATACAGACTAATTAACATACAGTCTCAATTGAAATAGCTATAATAAAGACGCGAGAAGACTTCTATACCAGAACACTCATTGATTTTAAAATTTACAAACAATTAACGATAAATATGGAAACCAAATATTTGGAATCAATGTATCGATCCCGATTACCAACCCTACAGCTTTAATAATTTGAACGGCAATGGCTAAAAGGCACGACACTTTAACGGCAATGAACAATAGGTTTTCTGTTATGTCTGGATTTCTGGCGTTCAAAACTTAATGCGATCCAACAAACTGTTCCCAGGTGCGATCGGAACAAAGCACTAGCTCGTAATTAATAAATCGAATATTTAAAAGGTACTCCCATCTGGGCCACAATTACACTAATCTAACTACTTGACATAACGTCATTTTTAAATCCAACTATCATCATCATCAGCTCATTATACGTCACGTCAGACTTACCGGTAAGGTGTATAGGGCATAGTCGTCCAGCAGGACCTTGCGGGTTGACGACTTCACGCACAACCTTTAATTCTTTGCAGGCGTGCTCAGGTTTCCTCAAGTTTTTTCTTTACGCAAGAGCGTCGAATAACGAACATATATTTTTCAAAAATTCGAAACACCACAGATTCCCAATACCAGTGGCAAGAAGTGCAAATTGTAAGCTCAACGAGCATAACACTGGCTGCCAGTTTACGCTCTGTGAGACGAGTCAAGACGCACGATATATAGAAGAAATTACCGTTTTTCCTAAATGCCATCCTGTGCAATTGTAACATGCCATCATCGCAAGAATCAGTAAATTTACCAAGAAATATAATAACTTTTCACAGGTTAAGAACCGAAATGAAATTGCGACACTAGACTGCTATAACTTGGCGGCTTGTCCAGTCTAATTGTATATTCGGAATGTCTGTGGAAAACACATTGGTACGTGGCGGTATTTAAACCGCAGGCAGGTAGGAGGGCAACAATTCACACCATTGAGCCACCGACGCTCTATATACCGACGCTCTGATATTTGATATTCCGGTACAATTTTAATGTTAAAAGTTTAAAATATTTCCTAATTACTTATATAGTAGAATGAACTATCTAATGGTATTACAAATTAAAATCCTACCATAAAACATAACGAATGAGTGCAAAGTCATACTATTGGGATACAATAACTATCCTATGCAAGCGTCGGTGGCTCAGTGGTGTGGACTGCTGCCCTCCTACCACGTACTAATGTGTTTTAGAATTTTCAAAATTATAATATTATCCGTAGTTCTTACGGTGAAGGAAAATATCTTGAGAAAACCTGCGCACGCCTGCGAAGAGATTCAAAGGTTGTGCGTGAAGTCGTCCAACACGCACTGGGCGCGTGGATAACTAAGGCCTATATACCCTTTACGGGTAGGCTCGTGCCCTTCGATGGGGACGTTTAATGAGCTGATGATGATGAACGATCCTATTAGCGCATTTTAAAGTTAGCGGAATTGAGGGCTTTGGAATGCCAGCCTGCAACGCGATATCGAGATTAAAACTGGAACACTGGGCTTGTCTCACTTGTGGACTTTTGATGGTAACTTTTATTTATGTTATAAAGTCATATATGTTAGACGGAAGAGAAACGACACCACGCTACCCATCCCTAATCAATTGATAAGTGATGTCATGTCACTAATATCTCTTTGAAATTAGCATTTGGCGCGGGAAACACTCATATTGTAACACTAAGATTCAATCTATCAATAAATATTATTTAATATTAAAGAATAATTTAACATATTTTACCATTAATTAAATTATTATCCCGCTTAAATCCTTTTATATACAATTTATGTCGTACCTAAAGTAATCTGGTAATCGCTCTTTTTTCGGTAAGCGATAAACCTGACCATAACAGCAGTATTGAAGGAAACCAAACACTGTTTCATTATTTGTTTTACCATGCTAAATTATGAGCTACACTTGTCATTTTAATCGAATACTGCTGTTGACCGTAGATGGCTTTACAGCTTCACCGGTATAGAAGTGCAGATGTCTCTCAGCATTCAAAATTACTGGACAAACCTCAAACTGAACGTCATATTAAAATTATCTATAAATAAAACTGTAATAAATATTATGCACATATGATATTCATATAGCTCCATCTGGACACCAATTTAAGCAAAACGTTTATACTAGACAGATAATAAACTACGTAGTATTGAAGTAAATGAATAAGGTATCGCAGTGACGCATGCAGCTTAAACGTTAATGGCGTTAAAGCTAACGAAAGTGTTAGCTCAGAACAAGTAGATTACTCAGCGACTTTGTTAGTCGACTAGAATTGGTTTTAGTATTCAATACACTTTTAAAGAGGTTTTATCATGAACACTATAGACTAAGGCTCTATTAACGAGATCTTGTTTCGGCTCTGTTTGTACGTTTATAATTTACGTAATCTTCTAAAACATAAATGAATAAATATGAGATATTTATTAATTACACAGTTGAAGGTAAATTCAGAACATATATTAGCTTCATTTGACTTCCATAAGTGCCTTTCACATGCATATATTATAGGACAGAATAATTAGTTTTATTTTTAACCGGAAAATATAATAACTAACCGTATAATATGATAACCGGATAACTTTCTACTAAAATATCCATAATTTTCTACCCCCAATCTCCCCATTATATTCATTTACCTTGATTTTTTTACTACTTATAGATAAAAACTTATCTAATTTATGTCACAACTAACTACTAAGTTTGTCGGCGGGGAATAACGTCTGGAGTTACTAGACCACGAATAAATACTAGTGAATAAATTATATAGGTGACCTAGTACAAACGAAATAAGGTATTGTCCACACTGATGCAGCATGGATAAGTTTAGAAAATCAAAAATGTTCCAGATAAATTTGTTCTTAGCAGTATAATTATAGATTTACGTTACCAAGTGTACAGGACAGTCAAGACGTTCCTTTATGGTAAGTGATACGCCTGGCCATGACAGAGCGGCTTTGATGGATACCAACAACTGATAGACCATTTCTATTCTCGATCTACATCGCACTACGCCCGACAACTGAGACAACAGATGTTAGGTCTCTGATCATTATCGTCAGCTCATTAAACGTCCCCACCGAGGGGCACGAGCCTACCCAAATAGGGTGATTAGGCCTTAGTCGTCCACGGGGCCCAGTGCGGGTTGGACGACTTCACACACAACCTTCGAATCTCTTCGCAGGAGTGCATGAAGGTTTCCTCACGATGTTTTCCTTCACCGTAAGAACGTCGGATAACGTACATATATTTTCGAAAACACATTGGTACGTGTTGGGATTTGAACCTCAGCCCTCCCGGTAGGATGGCGGCATTCCACACCATTGAGCCACCGACGCTGGTCTCTGATACCCGGTAACTTTTTATTATTTATTTTTTTATTTTACCAACGGCTTAACATGCCTCTTGAATGTACTTCTTTCTTTTTTATTTCATGAGTAGGAAATTCCAAACATTATTTTCCACAAACATAGTAGAAATTTCCTACGGAATTTGTGGAAGTGAAGAGGGAATTTTGAGTCTTCGACACCCTCACGCATTAGCCGGAACACAACGCGTTGTGTCTTTCAGCTTTGGCTTAGAGGCTTATAGGATTTGCACATTTATTAACCGAACGAATAAAATTTAATTAATTTATATATACAGGTTTTCCCCTTCGTATCGTTTTATGGTATTTTATTATATACGCTTTCATGAAACACAGGTCTTGATTTTTTAATGCGTTCTGTGTGTAAGATTTGTAAATATTGTGTATGCTAGAATAGGCATATTATGCGCCCTTCATATATTTTTCTCTTTTCAACCTATCGTAGTCCACAGCAGGACATAGGTCTCTCTTATTCTTTGTTGATATCGAGGTAATTCTTTGTATATATCAAGGTAAGGTCATTTGACATTCATAAGTGTGTTGTATGGACCTAATCGTTTTTTTATGTTACGAAGTGACCAGGACGCTAGGCGCTCACCTGATGGTAAGTGATACGCCTGGCCATGACAGAGCGGCATTGAAGAAGATCAACAACTGATAAATAGCTATTATTCCCCATTAATGGCGCACTGCGCCTGTCACCCAAGACAAATGAAGTTAGGTCTCTAATACCTGATGATTACCCAAAAACTGAATAAAAACATTTTGATTTTTTTAATTTTGATTTTGAAGTAACTACACCAGATAAAATAAATAAATTGAAAAAGCATCCAGTAAACAAAGCCTAAGCTCAGGTCCACACGTGCATTACACAAGACTAGGCAGTTACTCTGTGAGTGTATCACAGGCTTAACTTTATTGCCCTCCATGTTACGCTACTCGTAAACTACACTCTATAACTATTTACGGACATCATTTGTACTTTAATTTTATGGTCGTATGAGGCTGTGCAAGCGCTAGTATCCATTTGGCCGGGATACTTGTCGACAAGTTTGAGAGACTTGGAATTTTCAGTTATAAAGTTGTATGCTTTAAATGTAAAACTTATGATTCAGATTATTCAGAAATATGGGCTGAAAACTCAACTGTAAATTTTTGTAGTGTTAGGATGTGTGACGTCACAGTTTAAGGTTATCTTTTTTATTCAAAAATTAAAAGATCAATATGTGTATAATAATAACGATAATTGGAGATATTGGTGTAAAATAAATTTGACAATTACAGTTTTAAATTAGATTTTAACCATCATTTTTACATAACAGTAAAGTAAATAGGTTGCTCGTGTAAGATAACGATAATAGAAATATATCACATCAGTTTTTCATAATAATAAGTCAGGTGAACTAATATCATTATCATCAGCACATAATTATAAGTCCGAGGTGGCACTACCTTACCAAAACCATGATTTGGCTTTGGTAGGGCAAGCAACGCACCGGTGGCACTTCTGGTGTCACGTTGTCCTGGGCGGAGATGAACACTTTCCATCAGGTGTCTCTCTTGCTCGTTTGCTCCCTATATCATAAAAAAAAAAAATAGTAGTCCACGCGTCCAGTTGGACGGCTTCACGCACAACCTTTGAATCTCTTCGCAGGCAAGCGCAAGTTTCTCACCATGTTTTTCTTCACCATAAACGTTTTATTTCTAAAATCGAAAAGACATTGGTACGAAGCTGACATTGAACCTGCGCCACCGATATTTACTAATAGGAAATAATAATTTAACGTGGAATTAAAACACATTCATTAAGAAAGATAAATAAGTATCATTGTAGTAATTACAACAGTAATGACCTAAATTTTTATACAAAAGCGCGAACTGTCGTAATACCCGGTTTTCTTTTGTAATTTCCGCAGTGATTTATTAGACGCAATTAAATACATTTTACTGTTTAATTAGTGCTGCAGGTTTGTTATTCGTATATTACTAATTGCATAGTAAATTGCGTTGAGCTATTGTTCGGACGTGCAGATTTATTCATACTCATTTAATTCATGCATACACACATGCAAATGTTAAATACTGAGCTTTCAATTTTATAATCTCATTAATCGACATCATATCCTGAGATATAGAACTATTTGGTACATCGGAAACCAAATCCTGGAGTTAACCTAGCGACCACAAAATGGAGCGTATTCCCTGCTGAAAGACCGGCAACGCATTTCAGTGCCTCTGGTATTGCAAGTGTCCATACATGCGGCGGTGTCATTTACCATGAGCCGTTTGCTCGTTTACTGCTATAGCATTAAAAAAGTTCAACAAAACGACGATACACTTCTAGAAAAGGTAGGTAGTTGCCCCTTGCGCTTCACTTGGCTCGTCTTTGCAGGGGCACTACCGTGTCCCCAGATTTACAGTTGGATTGTAAAGTTTTGTAATGTTGTCGTGATATTTTTTTGTGGCATGTGTGTACAGCACGGTCAGGACGCTTACCTGATGGTCAGTGATAGGCCTGACCATGACAGTGTGGCATTGAAGGAGAGCAACAACTGATAGACAGTTATTTCTATTCAACCTATCGTAGTCCACTGCTGGACATATGTCTCCCCTATTTTGCGCCAGATATCCCGATCCTCCACTTTTCCCATACAGCCTCCACCAGCGGCCTTTGGCAATTCGTCGGTCCATCGGGCCGGAGGGCGTCTACGCTACGCTTGCCGAGACAGTTATTATCCGCCATCAATAACGCACTGCGTCCGTCACCCGAGACAACAGATGTAAGGTTTCTTATACCCGGTAATTTCACGTATTCTTAATTAATATCCAGTAATTACTCGTAGTAAATTGAGGCTCTGACTAGACTACTAGCCCACAGAGGCACGATTTTTTTCTGCTGCCTTATTTTTCTGTTTTATGTTTCTTTTATCTTTCTCATAACAATTAAAATAAATAAATATTAATATCCACTGACATTCACACAGCGCCATCTAGCCCCAAGTTGAGCGTAAAGCCCGTATTATGTTTACTTAACAACGGATATACATACTTATACATATTTTTTGTAGATACATACATATTATACATAGAAAACACCCAGACCATTACAAACAGACATGTTCATGCACACAAATGTTTGCACTGCCCGGGGATTGAACGCGGAACCCTTGGTTTAGCAACCGACGTCTCTACCATTGCACCACATGGGTCGTCACAAATAGTTATAATATCTTTTAATTTTTGTAACAATTTTGTCTTATTTAGATTTTACTACTGTTTTTATTTGCCTCATATACACTATCTAAGCGGAGGCACTTATGTATTGAATGATGGAGTGAAAATAAGGTTGAATTTACCAAACCACTACCTTTGATACTTTCAATTCGCGGCCAATTGTTTTGGCTAACGCATCCGCGGATACCCGCATTGCATAATTGCTCATTACATTGCTAATCAGCCTTAATTGCCTGAATACTGCACCGTTGCCACTTCATCGTTTTAGTTTAATTATGTTAAATGTTGACGGGTTTTTTTAATAAATTTGTACGAGTTCGTACAAGCATACAAAGCATTTCTCAATAGTGGATAATTATTGCTAAGTAAGCATGACCCGAATTAATGTAATGTAAAATATTTAGCAATAAATCAGTATACCTTTTATAGTCACTCAAACTGGTTGTTATCATTTATCTCCACATCCAACCTCCCAGCATCAGCATTTAGCAAATATCTTCATACCTATATATCAAATGTTGGAGTTACGCTCGACAAAATTGATATTTACTTATTTAATGGCTACCCATTAAATAATTAAATATCAATTTAGTATGAGTAGACGATCTACCTGGTGGGTTACCGCCGTCTCTTAAAACAGTGTAACAATAACATAACTTCGTCTTTTCAAGAACAAAATTGCTGACGTATCATTATGCTACGACCCATTTCATGTTGCGGTTGAGAGGTCGGCTGCAGTGCCAAGGGTTCCAGGGTCGATCCCCGGGCAGTACAAACATTTGTGTGCGTGAACATATCTGTTTGTAATGGTCTGGGTGTTTTCTATGTATAATATGTATGTATTTACAAAAAACAATGTATATAAGCATGTTTATCCGTTGTTTAGTACTCATAATACAGGCTTCACGCGTAACTTAAGTCTAAATGGCGCTGTATGAATGTCAGTGGATATTTATATTTAATACTGTTTTAAGAGATTGCGGTAACCACCCTCGTAATAATAAATAATAATAATGTTTTTTTATTTATTCATTCCACAACAAGTTCTAACAAGATAGAAATTTTAAATAAATGAATTTCTACTGACATTCACACAGCGCCATCAAGCCTCATATTAATAATAATAAATTAATTGAAATTTTGGATGCATTTGGCCAAGGCCCGTGCATCTGAAACGTCAACATCTCTGGAGAGATAAGAAGTAAACAATAAATAATAATAATGTTTATTTATTTAGCGAGGAGCATTTAGTTAGGTTACTAAACCACTGATACACATACTTAATTTTTTGGTTTCATCAATTTATAAAATCTGAAACATTGTATAACCGTTAAGAAGTTTTAAACATATAATTTGTCATTTTGCTAAGCGGCCATTGTTTTAGCTAATTGATAATACTGTTGTTAAATATTGTTGTATAAAGGATATTAATTAGCACATCTTCATAACTAAATACCACTAAAACAAATAAATAGCATACACAGCGCCAACTAACCCCAAGTTAAGCGTAAAGCCTATAATAAAAATAAAATCATTGTAGTACCTACAGTCTTAATATGTTTTTGTTAAGTTGCACTAGTTAGTATTTGCATTAATACTTTGTATCATATATTTTGGTATTGTATTCTTGATTTGTTGTTCTTCAGCTCGCAGCAATATTACGCTAAATATACGTGGATAACGGTGTTGGTCACACATTTACCTGTACCACAAATGTTTTGTAATTTGTAAACATACAATGTGTAACTGTTTGTTATTCCTAATAAATAAAATAAAATAAAACAAAGTGTATTATGGGTACTGAACAACGGATAAACATACTTACTTTTTTTTGTAAATACATACATTTTATACTTAGGAAACACCCAGACCATTACAAACAGACGTGTTCATGCACAAAAGTTTGTACTGCCCGGGAATCGAACCTGGAACCTAATGCATATTAATGCATACGCTTAGTAGGTAAACACCTGATTAGCGTTAATTGAATCCTTTCCTTCAATTTCATCCAATACACCATAAAGTTTAAAACAATAAACAATCCGTAATAACAAATAAAAATAATGTTTAATGCCTTGAAAATAATATTTATTGCACTTTATTCTGTTGCACCGTAATTCAGGTTTAAGCGAGCCGGGGTTATGGGACTTAATATTTTACTTTTTATTGTTGGGAGCCTCGTAAACTGCAGTGAATATTAAAAAGTGGGTTTAAGGAATCCTCGAGGTATTTGCATATTAAGACGCTACTGGCTAGCCAAGGAATATTTAAAACTCTGGCTTATTTAATATTTTAAACTATGTCGTTCATTATAATAATGTATTATTATTATGTTTTCAATATCTTTAAGATTCACGGGCCAGATAGTGGCCCGGTCCTTTCGAAGGCATGTGTGGGGCCGAAGCCAACAGCACAGAGGCCCTTTTTAATGTTTAATCTTTGTATGAGTTACACAGTTACTTTTAGTGCCTTTCACTGAAATTGAACAATTTTTTCTTGAATTTTGGCTCTTAGGCGTATTCTTGAATGAGACTCAACATTGATATTTTCTTGAATTGAGTTAAAAGGGATAGCGCTATTTATTGTACAGAAGCCTTTCTAACTTTATTTAAGTAAAGTTCAACGCTTGAGACTCGGTCTAGAATACGGGCCTTAAACCTCTTCCCGACAACCATATGAGCGAAAGAATAGAACGCATCGCCATCACTCATGGAGTGAAAAAAAAATTAAAAAATCTTTATTTCCATAAATTGAAGATTGTACAATGATACAGAGGTTGACTTACTCCTATTAAGCGTGGAGACGCTTGTCCCAGGAGTAACCGCTCTCCCATAACATTTCATGGGGTTTATGGTTCTTTTATAATACAAACTAAATTAATTTATACAATGAATTTCGTTTCTTAATGTATTAATACAACAAAAAATAGTGTCTGTGTGATATGTATGTGTGTGGGTGTATGTCTGTATATGTGTGTGCTTATGTAAATAAATATATAAAATATATTAGGTAATTGTCTGTGATATCACTATACAGAAATGTACATAAGAAATAATGATTTGCATTCTCATACTTTAATTAGCTTTTTTAAATAGAACTTGTTTCGCGTGGTATAAAATCTACGGGCATTTCTCG
Source organism: Leucinodes orbonalis (assembly GCA_019425675.1). Lineage (NCBI taxonomy): Eukaryota > Metazoa > Arthropoda > Insecta > Lepidoptera > Crambidae > Leucinodes > Leucinodes orbonalis. Next base: position 10,320 of record PQWD01003368.1, read on the forward strand.
GAATTTAAGTCTTGAAGGGCAAATTTGGAGACCTATGTCCAGCAGGGACTGCGATAGGTAGAGAATGCAAATTAAAGTCTTCATTTCACAGAACTAAATATGAATAGTCAGAAGAAAGGTAATGCATAACAATACGAAATGTAAAGTTTATAATAAAATATTGACAAAATAAATAAAACAAGCCATTGGCAACAAAACAGGGCGACAATTATATAGGTAATACAAGGGGGTTATATCTTTATTGAAGTTAACCTTCATTAAAAAACTAGGCTCTAACAATGATGTAAAAAAGTATAGATTCGTGATATGCTCACAAAACAATCTAAAAAAGTGTTCCGAATGCAGTGACAGCACATATACACATATTTCGAATGAGCTCATTAGACGTCCCCACCGAGGGGCACGAGCCTACCCATAGTGATAGTGATTAGGCCTTAGTCGTCCACGCGGGCTCAGTGCGGGTTGGACGACTTCACGCACAACCTTTGAATCTCTTCACAGGCGTGCGCAGGTTTCCTCACGATATTTTCCTTAAACGTAAGAGCGTCAGATAACGTACATATATTTTCGAAAATTTGAAAACACATTGGTACGTGGTGGTTTGAACCTCTGTCCTCCCGGTAGGAGGGCGACAGTCCACACCATTGAGCCACCGAACGAAATGATCATTAACTATAAAAAAATATTTTCGGTGCCGTAGCACAACTAGTAATTTGGGCCGGACGTGGATCGCCGTTAACTCATTCGTAGCGGTTCCGTTCTACATATCCCATAGCGCACGCGACGGCTCGTAGCTACGTAACTTCCTCGTAGCGTCGTAGCAGCTAAACACTAATGGGCCTCCATTATTACACCTATCAGCTGCATTTTGCTAACGGCCCTAAATTAGCCTCGTTTGCGCTTCCAGCAAGCTTAGGGGCGATACACATGGAGACATTTATTCAGGTTTTAAAGCTAGGACTTTGGAGTGGAGCGGTTTAAATACGTTGGCGCTGTAAAGTTATCATATTTATTTGACTTTGCTTAGAAAGTTCAATTTACTGACTAAGTTATTTGATGTTGACTAAGCATGTAATATCGGTACTAAACAAAGGATAAACATACTTCTATTATTTTTGTAAATACAATCATATTGAACATAAAAACAAGATGGGGGAATTCCCATTCCCATCATTTTCTACAAGTAACCAGTAGTGAGCGTCGGTGGCTCAGTGGTGTGGACTGTCGCCTTCCTACCGGGAGGGCTGAGGTTCAAATCCCGACACGTACCAATGAATTTTCGAATTTTCGAAAAATATATGTACGTTATCCGACGCTCTTACGGTGAAGGAAAACATCGTGAGGAAACCTTCATGCACGCCTGAAGAAGATTCGAAGGTTGTGTGTGAAGTCATCCAATCCGCACTGGGCCCGCGTGGACGACTAAGGCCTAATCACCCTATACGGGTAGGCTCGTGCCCCTCGGTGGGGACGTTTAATGAGCTGATGATGAACCAGTAGTGCAAAATACCACACATATGTAACTTAGCTATTGTGACATGTGAAGAAGTCTCCAGTGTTTCAGTTATTATAAAAATCAACTGAGATACTAGCCTTGGATAAGAGGCCGTCAGCCGTACGAAATGAAGATCGCAAAAAAGTTGACTTGATGTTCAAAAGTAAATTAACTAAAATAAAATATAACTGAATACAACTGAAAGCTAGAGGACGTCTTCAATGTTATTCAATTTAAAAGTTTAAAAGAATCTCTGTAAACGTTAAAAAATGGTCCAATTTAAAGGCGAACGTTTTCAAATTGTTATTTTTGTGTCTAACATAGTCTGAGCTTTACAACCAAGCTAAGGATTGCAAGGCACTTTAGCTAATTAAGTAGAAGGCGCGAAAGACACTCGTCCGTCTAGTTAGCATACCCGCTTACTCATTTACGGAAGGCTCACAGTTTTATTTCAATTTGAATAAGTCTTTCAATTATAAACAAGGAAATTTAAAATAAGTCTCTCCTCAGTATAGAGGAAAGGTTTGGTTGTTTGCTTCTGTTTAATAAATACCTTTTTATTTAAAAAGCTACTGGACCAATTAGTATAATAAATTTACCGTTCGTAAATTTTACTAGAAACTCTCACTCGATTTTCAAGGCATCAAGCAACACCCGCCTGCAATCTTAAAACCCAATGTCCTCATATGATACATGTTTCGATACGTATATTAAGGCATCGGACTTCTAAATTAATCTATCCAAGAAGCTCCCGGAGGTCAATTTTCAACAAAACAAACATGTCCAGTCAAGATTTTAATATTTGTGTTATAGATATAATTTTATTACCACCATTTCGGAAATACCTCGTTTAATTCCACCCCAAAGCATCCATTTATTTCAACTCGTAAAAGCCTACCTTAATAACGTTTATTACGTGTCATTATAAGGAGGTACGGTAAAACTAAGCACTGTCAGTTCCATGACTTTCAAAATGGGTGCCCATTCTACTGTCTCGCTCACTCTAAACGTACACGTTTTATTAAAAATAATGCCTCCTTATAAAATCTTAAATAATGTGATCTTGGTGTAGATTGTTGCCTTCCCACGTACCAATGTATTTTTGAATCTTCGTAATTATATGCACGTTTCATCGGATGCTCTTACAGTTATGGTCCAATCTTCCCAGCTGCGTGGGAAGCTTGCATTACCGAGTTCCAAATCGGTGGGAGAGCCCTAAAACAATATAATAAATTTATTGTTTAAAAATATCTGTCAAAGATTTATTTGAATGAAGATGTTTTGAGTTAGACTAACACATTAAGGACTGAATATAGTGATGATAAATAAAGCTAACAACCATTTTTGTTCGCAATTAACGAATTATCGCGAGTTAATTAACAATAATGCTGAGCGGCTGGTATTTAATTAAAACGGTTTAAATAGCTGGTGTTTTTAGTTAATGAGATTTCAGGTTCAGTGGTTTAGACTAAGCGTCATTTATGTTTTAATCGATTTTATCAATAGTGCTTTTGTATGGCTTTATTTTTACCTGGAGGAAGATTTTATTTAATTCTTATTAAAATTTATTACTAAAATTATAATTATGAAGAAATTGTGCACTTTTTCATAGAATATTCGATACAATGAGTGATTGCATCGAGTTACGGTTAGGCTTTTTTGCGTTTGGTCCGGTTACTATAGTGCTCCAAATACATACTAAAAGAGCTCGTGCCCAATCACCGCTGGACTAAGAAACACGTATCATTATCATCAGCTCATTAAACGTCCCCACCGAGGGGCACGAGCCTACCCGTATGGGGTGAATAGGCCTCAGGCGTCCACGACTACACACACAACCTTTAAAATTTTTAGCAGGCGTGCGCAGGTTTCCTCACGATGTTTTCCTTCACCGTAAGAGCGTCGGATAACATACATATATTTTCGAAAATTCGAAATCATATTGGTACGTGGTGGGATTTGAACCTAAGCCCTCCTGGTAGGAAGGCAACAGTCCACACCATAGAGTATAGGTTTAGAATTAGCGCGCAACGTCTATCCTATATCTATGCCATAGAGCCACCGACGATCTTAAATAAATAAATAATAGTCAATAAATATCTACTCACAAACACTCACCGCCATCTTGTCCCAAACTAAGCATTTAGCTTGTAATAAATAATGTGTATGGGTACTGAACAACGGATAAACATACATTTTTTTGTAAGTACATACATATTATACGTAGAAAACACCCAGACCAATACAAACAGACATGCACACAAATGTTTGTACTGCCCGGGAATCGAACCCGGAACCCTTAGTGTAAGAGCCGACGTCTCAACCATAACATCAAATGGGTCGTTAACATTAGAATACAAACGAGTGCGCGCAATAAAAATTAATGAACGAACCCAAATCCAGCTTCGGCAAATTACCTTCACCGAACCGATCGCACTGACCACCTAGAGCAATAAAACCGCTATTGCAAGTAAACGGTCGGCCACACGATTTATTTACCAAATATTGCCTCTGGTAATATCCCGACCGGATAAAACCCGTTCATTAACAAGGGTTTACTTATACCGAGTTTTTATGTAAAGAAGTGAACAGGATGATCAGCTCAAGATGGTAAGTGATACGCCATACCATGACAGAGCGGCATTGAGGAGTCAAATTCAAAGTCAAAATTCATTTAATCAGATTAGGCTTACAAAAAGCACTTATGGACGTCTAAAAAATCAAAAAATACAAAGGAGATGAACAACTGATAGACAGTTTCTCCATCAATGCCGCACTGCGCCCGTCACCGGAGACACAGATATTAGGTCTGTTATACCCGGTAATTTCACAGTGCCCTCATCCCGAAACACAAATTCTCATTTCACGAGACGATATCTGGCACTGCGGTACCTAGGGGAAGAGTATCAAGACTACCACCTAGTAAACTTGACTTAAATTTGTATGTATGTTGGTTAGACTATCCAGTTATTTTTTATAACAGTTAACATCCATCTGCTACCCGCCACCTTCACCATTCGTCCATCTGCTTCGAGTCCGGCATACGCTTATTTTCCTGTTACGTGGACGCTCGAGAAGCTTACCGCACCATTTTGCCCGACGGTGCGGAAGTCTTCTCGGTTCTTCGCACTATGTCAAACTCAAACCATTGAATAGCACTTTTGAATCGTCAAAAAAAAACTATTTTTAATGAATCTACCACCAAAAAAGAGTTCACAGGGTTGTTATCTACCAAGAAGATGCGTAGTCAAAAAGTATGTGCCCTGACCACTGCCATTTCAACTTGCAAATCCTGTGGGCTATGTAGGCTTTTTTCCATCATCTAAAGGCACACATTCGACCGTTATCTCACCTGATGCTAAGTGATGATGCGGATTAGGATGGATCATGCCTGCCTAGAAACAGCCTATTCACTCTTGCTTGCTTGCTTACTATTATTAAAATATGTCCCATCGAGTCTACTTATGAATATTTTCATCGCAACCTAATATCACTTAGAGCCATTTGTCCTTTGTCGTATATTCCTTTTCCCAGCGTCCCGTGGGAGTATACCGGAGTACCCATTAGTCGGTGGGCCTTTAGCGTTAATTTTTGATAAGGTTTTATCAAGAACACGTTAAAACTTTTCCCAATGTATTCAGCACTTAGGTGGTAGCCGGCCGTGAATAAATAATGAGTGAAAAACTACGCGTCTGTCGATCACGAACCTCTGTTTGCTAAGTTGCTTAGTTATTACATACTAGATTTAAACCGTGGCTATTTTGTAAATAACTGAATACTGCTGAAGGGCTTTTTCTAAGGGATGAAATCAAAAATAATGTTATCTGTAAGAGAACTAAAGTAAACGACATAACTGGGTTTGTCTTAGCAGAAACAATGTTATCTGTATGAGAACTAAACTTACTGATATAGCTCGCTGGATCAGTAAATTGAAGTGGCAGTGGGCTGGTCACGAAAGTCACAGAACCGATGGACGTTGGAGCAAACAAGTATTTGAGTTAAGACCACGTTTTATAAGAATTCCGGCCTGATGGACTGCGACGAATTGCGAAAAGTCTCTGATCCAGGCTAGATGAAGAAAAAGGGCGCAGGATTCAGCAGCAAATTTAAATGAAACTTTACGCAATTTTCAAGGAAATTTATTTGATAGAAATAAAAAATACTTGTTTCCATATTGCTCACTTATCACTTTCGTTCCTTGGGCAATTTTAACTGTAACGTCCACTATTTAGAAATGACTCCTCACGTACTATTTGGTTTCGTAACCCACCATGCTGACCATATGTGTTCCAGGATCCCTAAGGCCACTATTTAGTAGGAGGCAGCAATACTAGGTTGTAGACTAGGTACTGAGTCGTCTAGAAAGTTACAACCACAGTGCCAGATATCGCCCCTTTAAATTTATTTTGTAGTATTTTGTACTTCTGTTTTTCAGGAGATGGGTTCTGCAGCTATTAATTACAGTGACCGTAAGAGAGGCCTAATTATCCGTTGTCACGGTTAACGGGCATAGGGCAGTGTTGACGCAAAATACTATCTACTATTATTAATTTATCTCCGACGATGATGACTGTAATTGTCATGGTCAGTCGTATACCACTGAGCAAGTAATCACCACGTTATATCACTTATAATGTAGTGATTACTTGCCCTGTGATATCACTTACCACTGTGTGAACTGACAGTATAGTTCATTTAATGACATTTTTTAAATTGTATACAATCTATGCTCACAAGGAAACTTGCCAATAGGTTTTTAAATAAGAATGCTATCCCCAATTTTGCGGAGACATTTTTATAGGAGCTAAACACTCTTTTAATCAGTTGAGGAGATCTGAGGAGTCAACAGACGTAGAGAAATTTTAATATTGAACAAAATTTGTCTCCTTTAATGAAAAATAATTACACATTTCTTCAACGAATTGAAAGGACTCAAAAGCTAGACACAAAGCAATGTTTTTTGTGATACCTTTCACGAAACCTTTGAAATAGAAATGGTTATTAATAAATCTCAATCATGAACGAACCGATATTTCATATTTACATCACTAGAATATTGAAATAAAAAAGGCAAATTTCAATGAATTCAACGTTATTTTAAGCCATGATTATTTTTGTATAAACAAAATTCTTGGTATGAATACACATGAGTTGACTTTGCGAACATTTTAAAATAGAATGTAAATTGATATTTTTATTTGGTTTTGTACGAGTATAATGCCTTTTTCATTAAGGGTGCCAATACTAAGAATTATCAGAAAAAGCGTAGTCCATTATTAGTCTTTTATAATATGGTTTGTTTTGTCGTGGTCCATTATAATATGGTTTGGTTTGTTACTGTTATCTTTACTGTTATCTTTATTTATATATGTATATTGTCATTATAGCTGTAAGCCACCCTGTTAAAATAAATAACAATAAAATAATAATGATGATGATGCAGAAGATATGGATAACTAACGACATCCATAAGTGTTCTGTAAGGACCTAAACTGAATAAACATTTTTCATTTTCAACGGTGGAAGAGCTAGTGCAGATAATATTGTTTTGCCGAGAGGTCATGACTGAGCGTTTAAACTTTGCTTACAGGCATTATGTTTGTGGTGACGCCAATTTAACGGTTAAAGCATATAAATCGCAGGCTTTAAAACGTATTTTCTGTTAAGAAAACCCCAGTACATTATCCTTGGTGTCTATTAAGCCTCAAACCTCAAGTTTGGACAGCACATTTAACCTAAGCAAAAAACTCAGTAAACTCTGGAAGGTTAGATTAAATGAAATTTGTAGTGCGAATTACTAACAATGACTGTATGTGTCGAACCATGTTGTGTAATCTATACTAATATATAAAGCTAAAGAAATTGTTTGTTTGAACGCGCTAATCTCAGGAACTACTGGTTCGATTTGAAAAATTCTTTCAGTGTTAGATAGCTTATTTATCGAGGAAGGCTATAGACTTTATATTATCACATGCTACGAGCAATAGAAGCGGGACAGCAATGAAGAATGTTTTAAAATCGGGGGTATTTTTTCATACTTGGAGCTTCCGCTGCGTAAACGGTTAAAGTTTCACAACAGTCATGTATGAGAGTATTGTTCTCCTTTTAAAGGTCTATAAAAAAGTCTGCGACTGCATATGTCTATCTTACACACAATAACATATTTTTGCTAAAAAAAAATTCTGAAATTGACCCCGGAACCTTTAAAGTTGGAGGGAGAGGAATCCTATGTATAGTGATACACATATGTATATATATATTTTTTTCTGAAATGAACTCCAAAACCTTTAAAGTTGGGCAGAGAATTCCTATGAAATATATCTTATTATCCAAATAACTATAATTTAAATGAAGTGGTACCGTGTTATCCCGAATTTAATGCAAGCGAAGCCGCGGGAAAAAGCTAGTGGTTGATAATTCGTCTAGTACACCAAGAGTTCCAGGTTTGATCCTCACATTTGTTTGCATGAAGAACGTGTCAGTTCATACCACAGACATCCGAATATACAATTAGACTGGACAAGCCGCCTAGTTTATAGGCAGTCCCAGTGTCGCAATTTCTTTTTGGTTCTTACCTGTGCAAAGTTATTATATTTCTTGGTAAATTTACTGATTCTTTGCGATAATGGCATGTTACAATTGTACAGGATGGCATTTTGGGAAAAAACGATAATTTCTTCTAATATTCGTGCGTCTTGACTCGTCTCACAGAGCGTAAACTGGAAGCCAGTGTATGCTCGTTGAGCTTACATTTGTGCACTTAAACGCGGCTTGTCCCATCTCCTGTATTGAGAAATCTGTGGTTCATACTGATCTGGGTGTTTCTGTATATATAATATGTATATATACAAAAAATAAGACCAGTTTGAACAATAGTATAGGTAACACAAATACACTGATCATCATCAGCTCATTGTATGTAACAACCTAGGGCATAAGCTTACCCGTTAAGGGTGAATAAGCCTTAGTCGTCCACGCGGGCCCAGTGTGGATTTGCCGACTTCACGCACAACCATCTTCACAGGCGTGCGCAGGTTTCCTCACAATGTTTTCCTTCACCATAAGAGCGTAAACGTACATACACTGATGGAAAACCCAAATAAAGCGAAATAAATAGATACATTTATCCTTTATCTAATACCCATAATTCATAACTTACTATGTAATAATACATAACTTAACTAGCTCTGCGTAATTGCGCATTGAATGTATTTGTTTTTTTTAATTAGTTCATCATCATCAGCTCATTAAACGTCCCCACCGAGGGCACGAGCCTACCCGATAGGGTGATTAGGCCTTAGTCGTCCACGCGGCCCAGTGCGGATTGGACGACTTCACACACACCTTCGAATCTCTTCGCAGGCGTGCATGAGGTTTCCTCACGATGTTTTCCTTCACCGTAAGAGCGTCGGATAACGTACATATATTTTCGAAAATTCGAAAAAACATTGGTACGTGTCGGGATTTGAACCTCAGCCCTCCTGATAGGAAGGCGACAGTCCACACCACTGAGCCACCGACGCTCGTCTTTTAATTAGTTACTTGGAAGTTTTTATAGTAGAGAAAGATCAATTAGTTCTCAACAACAACTGTCCTCCAGTAATGCCGATCAGCAAATAAAGCAAGTAAACAAAGTACATGAGCTCCAATCAGCGGGTATTGTGCGTTCGCAAACACGAGTCTGGACCGATGCGGGCACATCTCGGTGAAAATTGAGCTCGGTGTAATTATTTGCAATCATGTTTACAACGCCTGCATTGTCTTTAAATCAATTGTGTACCTTTAAATCTTATTCGGACAGTTTTTCAGTTGTCTACTTTATATTTTGCTTTTGTATTCGATTTTTTTATTTTTGTTTCATTTTTGCATACTTTCTAAATAAATTATGATTGATAGACCTTTGATTTTTTAAACATAAATGTTTTTGATTATATTTATCAAATTATTTTTTATTAATGGTATAAGTATACAGGACGATCAGGATGCTCATCTGATGGTAAGTGATACGCCGGACCATAACAGAGCAACATTGGAGGAGACAAACAACGGATAGATATAATTGGGTATTTGACACCACTAATCGTTGACACACTTTTTATGAACTGTCAAAAAGGTACGTTTCCATATATTTTGTATGAGATTATTGAAACGTGACGTCATTGCTCACTAACATCAATTGACCTAATATTTATTGGTTTCAGTGTATTAAAAATACAATATTGCAAATAAACAAAAGTGATCAATGAAACGACATGTAAAATAAAGTGCACTTTTATGAAAATAAGGTTTGGTATTTTCTGCGAATGGTGGAGAATACCGAATTCTCCGTCAATGCTGCACCAGAGACAACAGATGTTAGATCTCTTATACCCGGTAATTTTATCATCATCTCGCAACACAAAAGTGCATAACACTCCTGTTTCACGGGGACGATATCTGACACTGCGGTGGTACCTACCTATACGACTCAGTATCGAGTCCTACCAAGTAAAATTAGATTAGGTTGTAGTTGGGCTGTGTGTCACAGACGCTTTGAATGTCGGTGGATATTTATTCATTGCTAGCTTTTGCGTGCGACTTCGTCCGCGTGGAATAGTTACTTTGGCCTAACGCTCTCTTTAACCCGCTACTTCGATTATATAGGTGAGTTAAAACTGCGATATCTCGTAAGATATTCATTTAAGTTGAATGATGTAAAGGTAAATATTGTTTAAAATGAATTACTTGTGATAAATAAAGTATTTATTTGGATAAGGATTGATATCATATTTATGAAAATACCTTCGCAAATGAAGAATTATTTAAAAAAAAAATTTCAGCGTAAAATACGTTATAGGGAACTAACCTTTAAAGATAGACATATGCTGTCGCGGACTTTTTTGTAGACCTTTTAAAGGGAACAATACTCTCATACACTTTTGCGAAACTTTAACCGTTTACGCAGCGTACGCAGCGGAAGCTCCAAGTATGAAAAATCCCCGGACTTTGAAACATTCTTCATTGCTGCTCTGCTTCTATTGCTCGTAGCGTGATTATGTATTAGCCTATAGCCTTCCTTGATAAATGAGCTATCTAACATTGAAAGAATTTTCAAATCGGACCAGTAGTTCCAGAGATAATATTTTATAGATATTTAATACTATAATTATAATCATATACCGAACCGCATAAAGAACCTGGAAAGTCATACACTATTCACCAAAACATTAAAAACTTTCCTTATAAATAAATGCTATTATGACCTACATGAATTTTTTAACGATAAAAATAAATAAACTATAGTAAAATAATTAAACATCAAATGTCCTTCTACCTGTAAGTCTAAGTCTTAAATTTATTTGTTATGTTACCTGTCCTCATGTATATTTGTTTATAAATGTGTAGCGTTTAAGATAATATTATGTAAATGTTGTTTTTGTTAAAAGTAAAAATATTGTCCTACTTTACTATAGTACTATAATAGTTATTAAGAAATTTAGTTAGACCTCTCATCAATTTGCTATGCCCTTGCAGGGCGTCACATGTATACCTACTGGAAACCTGTATATGTACCACCCTATATATGTAATGTGACATGCAATAAAAAATTTGAATTTGAATTTGAATACAAGTTCCTACATACAAAAAGGTGTTCCGCAGACAGTAATTACGACAATCCATCGAATACTATCCAACTAACACAAGTCGATAATCCCGATACATTAGTGGATATTAATATGTAGGATCAGGCGCATTTGTTTAGATCTCGTTTATCAAAGTCGCTAATGCCCCAATGCTCTTAATAT
>PQWD01003368.1:22460-138583 GCA_019425675.1 Leucinodes orbonalis
TTTATACTGAATGCGAGATAGGTTTAAAGTCACTTAGCGCGCAAGAGCGGGTTATGCTTGAAGTCTCTCTTAGGGATAAGATTAGAAATGATTTAATCAGTAAGAGAACTAAAGTAACCGACATAGCCCGCCAGATCGGCAAGTTGAAGTGGCAGGGGGTGGTCACCGTCTCGTATGTCGCAGTACCGATGGCCGTTGGAGTAGAAAAGTTCTGGAGTGGAGACCGCGTCTCGGCAAGCGTAACGTAGGACACCCTCCGGTCCGATGGAATGACGACTTGCAGGTCGCTGGTGGAAGCTGGATGAGAAAAGCGGAGGAGCGGGATATCTGGCGCAAAATGGGGGAGACCTATGTTCAGCAGTGGACTGCGATCGTTTTAAAAGAGAAATGGTTACGGCTGAATCTCCACATGGCTATGCTTAATGGATAGGACTGTGATGAAACATTATAGGCTGATAATGACGATGATTGATAGTACTTAAACACACATAAAAACAGATACATTTACGAATAAACTCTACTATGTTAACTGTAAATAGCCTTCCCTATTCAACCTATCGCAGTCCACTGTTGGACATAGGTCTCCCCATTTTGCGCCAGATATTCCGGTCCTCCGCTTTTCTCATCCAGCCTCTACCAGCAACCTTTCGCAAGTCGTCGGTCCATCGGGCCGGAGGGCGACTTACGCTACGCTTCACAGCTTTATTTAAAGCAAGTGGCGAGCGAACCCTATATCAACAAAAAAACACTTAAAACATGTCTTAATATCAAGGATTTTCAGATATTGTTCTACTCAACGTGTAGCTAACCCGTTTATTCTATAAAATCGAGACGCAGAAAACCTCCCGCTACAAATGAGGCAATCCAATATTTCCTCACTTTGTACAAAAGCCGCATCATTGTCTGCCGAATGCCTTGCAGTAAAATTGACTTTATGCGCAATACGATCTATAGCTCAAGATCGAATAAAACTTCCTCCTTTACATATTCAACAGAATTACGTCAAGCTTTACTTGGTGGTGCACATCGGTCGGAGCTGATAAATACTGATTGTTTCAAGGCGTGTCCATGAGGCTTACCGCAATCTCTTAAAACAATATACAATAATATTGCTTAGCCTTCTCTAGTAGAAATTGCTGACGTATCATTAAAGTGACCTGGTGACCCGTAAAATCGGTTGTACAAACCTATGTCGGGCTCCAGTCTCTCACTTCTAGATAAGTTTACTAACTATGTAAGATTGTTAATATATCTTTGTGAGAGAAAATAAACGTAAAAAAAAAAAAAATAATAACTGTTTTAAGAGATGGGGCTACCCCCAACGACACCAATTTCGAAAATGCACTGATATGATATTGTTCTCAATAATAAAATTGTCCCTCATTCATTCTAAGTTTCTGGTTGATTTAAATTGGTTACATCGTTAGACAATTCATTCTATATAAAATTACATAATTAAACCATTAATTTACCGGACTACTCAAATTTACAATCCTGCATGTGGAGGTGCTAAACAGAGGAAGGCAAAGAAAAGATGGACGGATTGTGATTAAGATGGATATGAGTGTAGGGAGTTTGTGTGGATTACACAGCTGATAGAGATGGAAGAAAAAGACATACTGCGCCGCCCCAAGTAATGGATAAAGGGCAAGAGAATGATGATGAGCCAAATTTACAAAAATTGCACAAAAACCCAGTGCACCAATGATGCCGCAAAAGTAAATAATGACCGTTATACTAGTCACTACTTACAGGTATTAATTAACCGTTCCTGTGAACTAAGACCCATCGATTTTTTAAAGTACAGTGCGTAAAGTCCAGCACTTTATAGTACGTTAGTACATTAGATAAACTACGTTCAGTATATAAAAGTTGCAGACTTCTATTGTATATACTAATGTAAAGATTTGGCAGAAGACTGCGATGTTATGTGATGAAACGTTACGAACCGATGGAGCAGACGATTTCTGGAGTAGAGACAAGATGCAGTTAAAAAGGCTCACACTTAAGCCCCATGGAGCTATGAATTCGAAAGGTCGCTAGTTGACGTAGGATGAGACAAGCGGAAGGCCAGGATATAGCACAAAAGGACTGATGGAGGCGAGGCGGGACCTATGTTCAGCATAGGACTGCAAAAATCAGATTATATTAGTTCCATTAAAGTCCGTCAACGAAGTAAAAAGTATGGATTTGTGATATGCTCACAAAACAATCGCAAAAATGTTCCAAATGCAGTGACAGCACACATACTCATATTTTGAATTTCGAACACATCTACCTAAACAAAAGAGTACAAACTGTACTCTTTTCGGTGGTTCGTTTTTGAGGCACGGATGGCGTATCTACTTATATATATACAGAATATATTGAAGTCCATAAAGAAGTCACACGAATGTTAAAGTATACTCTGCCACCGTTCCTATATATTGTTGTATTGAGAACAGTTTGCAATAGGTTAAAAGAGATAGAAAATCGTAATTGTTACATACTGAATCTCCATATGGCCTATAACCAATTTAATTCCCGTTGCGGCGGCGGTTTTTATACGATTACACATTCGCGCCCAAAAAACAGAGCGCAGTAAATTCAATCGGAAACCGTTAACTACGTATACGAAATTATGGTGGCACTTTATGAATCGGAACGTTGGAATTGTGGAACAATATGCCATTTGTTTGCGAGCCGTGAAATGCCGTGCCTTTTGCTAGCTCGTGTAACGCGATGGCTTTACTGTTGAAACATTTTTTTTATCCTATATAGGCAGACATTTGACCGCCATCTCACCTGTTGATAAGTGATAATAAATAAATAAATATGCACTGACATTCACACAGCGCCATCTAGCCCTAAGTTAAGCGTGAAGCCTGTATTATGGGTACTAAACAACAGATAAACATACTTATATACATTTTTTTTGTAAATACATACATATTATACATAGAAAGCACCCAGACCATTACAAACAGACATGTTCATGCACACAAATGTTTGAACTGCTCGGGGATCGAACCCTTAGTGTTGCAGTCGACCTCTCAACCGCAACACCAAATGGGTCGTCAAAAATGCTGCCGAGGATGGATCAGGCCTGCCTAAAAACAGCCTATTCACTCTTGCCTGAATGCATAGGTATGATAACATAAATATAAAGATTACTTACCCCTTTAAAATGTTCTTACAAAAAAATTAAGGATTATTAGTAATGGGGGAGACCTATGTCCAGCAGTGGACTGCGATAGGTTGAATAGCAGTAAACTAGAATCATTTATCGTTGGAGCAGACGAGTTCTGGAGTAGAGACTGCGTCCTTCGATTCACTGGCGACTTGCGAAAGCTTGCTAATGGAGACTGGATGAGGTTAGTGCAGAACGGGATGTATAGGAATAAATGGGGGAGCGTATCTCCATTGGACTGTGATAGGTGAACGCGAAGAGGAGAGAGAATCTAATTTTAGACCATGGACGAACAAAAAAATACGTGTCTTTCTAACATTAAGAGTGTCATAAACCGGTTGTTTTTGTACAAAAAACCCATAGATTTAGAATTAGCGCACTAGTATATCCTATATCTATGGGAAAACAACAAAATATTAAGAACTTTGACGACAACTGTCAAAAAAGCCTTAAATTATGTTAGGAAATAATCCAAATTAGAGCATGGCCTGTGTTGCAAAAACCACAGTGAACAAAAGAAAGGTGGGGACATTTAATGAGCTGAGAATGATGATGGTGAAAACTTTATATCTCAACAAAAAGTTAAGGAATCCCCACGTTTAACACACATAGAGTTCCAGCATCTAACATATTTAACTTCTTCCTTATCTACTAAACTAACATAGTCCTGCCATGCATCGCCGAGCAAAATAGCCGTAAACACCGCCCAACATAAACTTTAAACTCTGCTTTAACATCCTCATTGTTGTTTGCACACCTGAGAGAACTTTTGCTCTTATTTGCGAGCGAGAACTCGTTCGTGAAAATTGTCCGGGTTGTAACAAAACAATTACGGTGTGCTGAAATATTTATGTGGAAAAAAAATACAAATATGCATTGGTACATACTTGTGATTACTCCATCGGAGTAATCCATGTGTTATATTTGAGATGTCACCGAGGTTCCGAGTTTGATCCCCGTATATAATAAACATTTGTGTGAGTGGCATATCCCTATTGGTCTGGGTGTTTCTACGTATAATATGTGTATAATTATAAGCAGTCGTACGTAGCACTGGTGGAAAATCTCAACATACACCACATGAACCTATTGTGTACGCGCATGCTACGTTCGAATGGTAAAGAATAAAACTTTATTATATGTACTGGTTCACTAATCTTATCTTTAGAACAAGTTCCTTAGTAATCATCATCATCAGCTCATTAAACTTTACCACCGAGGGGACCCAGTTAGTTAGTTAGTCGTTCACGCGGGTCTTCGAAAGATTTGCTAGTCTTTAAATCTCTTCGTAGGTGTGCATAGGTTTCCATCACCGTAAGAGCGTCGGTTAAACGTACATATTCTAGATTCTAGATTGATCTTTAATATAATTGTAGTTTGTGTATGGTAAAAGAATTCTGGAATCGCATCAAAATAAATGTAACGACAATTTTATTGTACTTTTTATTTTATTATTATACACTTATTTATTTTAATTTATATATATTGATTATTTTTTATTGGATATAATTTCAATTTATGTAATACTGTTATAAATTAATCACCGCTTCTATTGATTATCATTTTAAAAATCTATTGTATTAAAATTTTATTGTTTTTATTATTAATAATAATCACGTTAGTGTCAATTGTTGATGGTTGTTTTTGTAACTTTGGCTGTAGCTGAAAATCAGCGGTTTGCCAATGGTAAACCTATCGCTGAGCTCTGCCCTTTTTATATCGCCGCGACGCACACATCAGAACGTCAATGTATATTGAATTGTGTTGGTGATATAAATAAATAAATAAATATAATCCAAACGCGGCGAGATTTGATTCTGTACCCTCCAGATCGGAAGGCAACCGTCCACACCAATGAGCTACCGACGCTCTAATTAGACAATTTAATCTATTCTTATAACCATTTGAAAACATTAACATTATCGGAATAGCAAAACAGTTGGATTGAAAGGGTCGTAATGTCAAGTAACTTATTAAAATTAATAATCATCATCAGCTCATAAACGTCCTCACCGAGGGGCACGAGCCTACCCGTATAGGTTGATTAGGCCTTAGTCATCCACGCGGGCCCAATGCGGGTTGGACGACTTAACGCACAACCTTTGAATCTTTTCGCAGGTGTGCGCAGGTTACCTCGATGTTTTCCTTCACCGTAAGAGCGTCGGATAACGTACATATAATTTCGAAAATTCGGACTCTGATTGATACATGGCGGGATTTTAATCTCAGCCCTCCCGGTAGGAGGGAAACAATAACAGATTTACTAGGTGGTAGATTCGATACTGAGTCGTCTAGGTAGGTACCACCGCAGTGCCAGATATCATCCCACGAAACAGGAGTGTAATGCACTTTTGTATTTCGGGATAAGGGCGGCACTTTAGCTAGTGAAATTACCGGGTATAGGAGACCTAACATCTGTTGTCTCGGGTGACGGGCGCATTGCGGCATTGATAGAGGATAATAACTGTCTATCAGTTGTTGGTCTCCTTTAATGGCGCTCTGTCATGGTCTGGCGTATCACTTACCATCAGGTGAGCGTCCAGACCGTCCTGTACACTTATAACATAAAAAAGAGAATTAATAATAATTATTGCTATTATTTATTTATTAACATAAAACCATTTACAATGTTGTGAAACCCCTGACTTGAGGCGAAGTCGAAAACTTGGGCAGGGTCAGTATTTTAACAGCACGACATTATGTTACGGTACATTTGGAAATTGGTTAGATTTGTTAGTGGGCCCTGTCAGGAATTATGGCAGAACCACACGCGATACCCTTATAAATGGTATCGAGTGTAAAGTTATGTGGACCAGTGAGAAATCTTAGTTTACATGCGATAAGAGTTATGTGGAGGCATTAGGGGGGACTCGGTAATGGTTGATTTCTATTCATGTCATTCTACAATAATAACCTGTGTTGATTCGTTACCTTCAACTTCATCATTAGACGCTAATATGGTCAATTTTGAGAGCGTCGGTGGCTCAGTGGTGTGGACGTCGCCTCTCTACCGGGGGGCTGAGGTTCAAATCGACACGTACCAATGTATTTTTGAATTTTCGAAAAATATATGTACGTTATCCGACGCTCTTACGGTGAAGGAAAACATCGTGAGGAAACCTTCATGCACGCCTGCGAAGAGATTCGAAGGTTGTGTGTGAAGTCGTCCAATCCGCATTGGGCCCGCGTGGACGACTAAGGCCTAATCACCCTATACGGGTAGGCTCGTGCCCCTCGGTGGGGACGTTTAATGAGCTGATGATGATGGTCATTTCTAGGTGAAGGCGTTTACTGACTTCCACGAGGCTCAATCCCTAACAGTCGAAAACAAAATCTCAAATGGCGTTTTCTTTTCTCTTTTACTAACCCAATTTAATTTAATTTAATCATATCTTTCTAATAAATCTATGGATTAAGTTGTCATCAATAAATAAATTTTATTTATTTAAAAGCTCGACAGATCGAACGCATTTTTTGTTACTTGTGTACAATACAGTCAGGATGTACTCCTGATGGTAAGTGATACGCCTGACTATGACAGAGCGGTATTGATTGAGACGAACAACTGATATACAGTTAATATTCTCCATCAATGCCGCACTGCCTATTTGTCATGGTTAGGTGTATCACTTAATTCACTTATCAGGTGAGCGACCTGACCATCCGTCGTTATAACATAAAAAAATATATTTAAACATACTCATAATATGCTTTATAATCGCATCGGCACCGTTTTTCAGGCGGGAAAGAACTACAAGTAACTAAACTTTTACTCATCATCATCAGCTCATTAAACGTCCCCACCGAGGGGCACGAGCCTACCCGTATAGGGTGATTAGGCCTTAGTCGTCCACGCGGGCCCAGTGCGGATTGGACGACTTCACACACAACCTTCGAATCTCTTCGCAGGCGTGCATGAAGGTTTCCTCACGATGTTTTCCTTCACCGTAAGAGCGTCGGATAACGTACATATATTTTCGAAAATTCGAAAATACATTGGCACGTGTCGGGATTTGAACCTCAGCCCTCCCAGTAGGAAGGCGACAGTCCACACCACTGAGCCACCGACGCTCTTACTAAATAACTAAATAAACTTTTACTAAATAGTTCAATTTTTTATGAAGATATCCCTATCCTCCCAACGCCCGCTTACTCTGTCTCCCTTAAACCTAAACTACATACGATCAGTACTATATACTTGATTATTCAAAAAAGAAAAATACCAACAATGTTTCTTATAAAGGATTTCTCATCACTCGACAAAAGGTTTATTTTCCAAACATGTCTACTTCTGTACAATTTAAAAGTCCCCTCCTTTATTACCCTCTCCGTTACACCGCAGGATTGATGGACGCGAGCGAGTCGAACACATGAGGCCCGGGCTGGGACCCTTCTCAATCTTCAGGGTCCAGGACAAGGATGAGATAAGTGTACCATCGGTTACACGAATCGAGATCAGTTCCATTGGATAAATGAATATGCACTGTCAAATAAACCCATTGACATTCACACAATGCCATTTACTGCCAAACTAAACATTAAGCCTGTTAAGATAAAATAAGATTCTTTATTTGCACAGAATATAGGTTTTACAAAGTGTCTATATATATATTGTAGAGTGGTACATGCTACATTCTGCCTGTCTTAGGCATGCAAATATTAATAATTTATAATAAGTTAAGTTATTCTAGGTTATTATAACATTTATCAAAAATAAATTCACTTACATTTTCTCTTACAATTAGATTTAACACATATAGCACGGACGGTACAACTTGATCAATTATTTATTAAACAAATGTCATTAAATTGTATACATACTAATAAATAATATAATTATTACATCGGAATTTCATTAAATCAGAAATCATTACTGAATAAAATTAACAAATAACATTTACTTGATTATATTAAGCATTTACAACAATGAGTCATATTCACATATAAAGATGTGGCAGTATAGTATGATTTATAACAATATTTCATTAATATTTAGTCAATTCAAATCAATTAAAATATGTGATTGAAATATTCTTTCAGGGAGTAGAAGCATTTATCTACTAACAAATTAAATAATTTTCGATAAAAAAGTGTTCCATTTAGTTCTTTTAAATTGTCTGGTAATTAATTATAGTTAAATGGGTTCTAAAGCACGGATAAATATATTTAGATAATTTCATTTTTTGTGTGTATATATATTATTATTACTATATTATTATTTTATAAAGAAACACTCAGATCATTACAAACAGATATATTCATGCATATCAATGTTTGTAATGCCTGGGAATAACCCGGATCTCTTAATGTAGCATCTNTTTAATCTCAGCCCTCCGGTAGGAGGGAAACATAACAATTTTACTAGGTGGTAGATTCGATACTGAGTCGTCTAGGTAGGTACCACCGCAGTGCCAGATATCATCCCACGAAACAGGAGTGTAATGCACTTTTGTATTTCGGGATAAGGGCGGCACTTTAGCTAGTGAAATTACCGGGTATAGGAGACCTAACATCTGTTGTCTCGGGTGACGGGCGCATTGCGGCATTGATAGAGGATAATAACTGTCTATCAGTTGTTGGTCTCCTTTAATGGCGCTCTGTCATGGTCTGGCGTATCACTTACCATCAGGTGAGCGTCCAGACCGTCCTGTACACTTATAACATAAAAAAGAGAATTAATAATAATTATTGCTATTATTTATTTATTAACATAAAACCATTTACAATGTTGTGAAACCCCTGACTTGAGGCGAAGTCGAAAACTTGGGCAGGGTCAGTATTTTAACAGCACGACATTATGTTACGGTACATTTGGAAATTGGTTAGATTTGTTAGTGGGCCCTGTCAGGAATTATGGCAGAACTACACGCGATACCCTTATAAATGGTATCGAGTGTAAAGTTATGTGGACCAGTGAGAAATGTTAGTTTACATGCGATAAGAGTTATGTGGAGGCATTAGGGGGGACTCGGTAATGGTTGATTTCTATTCATGTCATTCTACAATAATAACCTGTGTTGATTCGTTGCCTTCAACTTCATCATTAGACGCTAATATGGTCAATTTTGAGAGCGTCGGTGGCTCAGTGGTGTGGACTGTCGCCTCTCTACCGGGAGGGCTGAGGTTCAAATCTCGACACGTACCAATGTATTTTTGAATTTTCGAAAAATATATGTACGTTATCCGACGCCTTACGGTGAAGGAAAACATCGTGAGGAAACCTTCATGCTCGCCTGCGAAGAGATTCGAAGGTTGTGTGTGAAGTCGTCCAATCCGCATTGGGCCCGCGTGGACGACTAAGGCCTAATCACCCTATACGGGTAGGCTCGTGCCCCTCGGTGGGGACGTTTAATGAGCTGATGATGATGATGGTCATTTCTAGGTGAAGGCGTTTACTGACTTCCACGAGGCTCAATCCCTAACAGTCGAAAACAAAATCTCAAATGGCGTTTTCTTTTCTCTTTTACTAACCCAATTTAATTTAATTTAATCATATCTTTCTAATAAATCTATGGATTAAGTTGTCATCAATAAATAAATTTTATTTATTTAAAAGCTCGACAGATCGAACGCATTTTTTGTTACTTGTGTACAAGACAGTCAGGATGTACTCCTGATGGTAAGTGATACGCCTGACTATGACAGAGCGGTATTGATTGAGACGAACAACTGATATACAGTTAATATTCTCCATCAATGCCGCACTGCCTATTTGTCATGGTTAGGTGTATCACTTAATTCACTTATCAGGTGAGCGACCTGACCATTCGTCGTTATAACATAAAAAAAAAATTAAACATACTCATAATATGCTTTATATTCGCATCGGCACCGTTTTTCAGGCGGGAAAGAACTACAAGTAACTAAACTTTTACTCATCATCATCAGCTCATTAAACGTCCCCACCGAGGGGCACGAGCCTACCCGTATAGGGTGATTAGGCCTTAGTCGTCCACGCGGGCCCAGTTCCAGTCGGATAACGTACATATATTTTCGAAAATTCGAAAATACATTGGTACGTGTCGGGATTTGAACCTCAGCCCTCCCGGTAGGAAGGCGACAGTCCACACCAATGAGCCACCGACGCTCTTACTAAATAACTAAATAAACTTTTACTAAATAGTTCAATTTTTTATGAAGATATCCCTATCCTCCCAACGCCCGCTTACTCTGTCTCCCTTAAACCTAAACTACATACGATCAGTACTATATACTTGATTATTCAAAATATAAAAATACTAACAATGTTTCTTATAAAGGATTTCTCATCACTCGACAAAAGGTTTATTTTCCAAACATGTCTACTTCTGTACAATTTAAAAATCCCCTCCTTTATTACCCTCTCCGTTACACCGCAGGATTGATGGACGCGAGCGAGTCGAACACATGAGGCCCGGGCTGGGACCCTTCTCAATCTTCAGGGTCCAGGACAAGGATGAGATATAGTGTACCATCGGTTACACGAATCGAGATCAGTTCCATTGGATAAATGAATATGCACTGTCAAATAAACCCATTGACATTCACACAATGCCATTTACTGCCAAACTTAACATTAAGCCTGTTAAGATAAGATAAAATAAGATTCTTTATTTGCACAGAATATAGGTTTTACAAAGTGTCTATATATATATTGTAGAGTGGTACATGCTACATTCTGCCTGTCTTAGGCATGCAAATATTAATAATTTATAATAAGTGATTGATTCTAGGTTATTATAACATTTCTCAAAATTAAATTCACTAACATTTACTCTTACAATTAGATTTAACATATATAGCACGGACGGTACAACTTGATCAATTATTTATTAAACAAATGTCATTAAATTGTATACATACTAATAAATAATATAATTATTACATCGGAATTTCATTAAATCAGAAATCATTACTGAATAAAATTAACAAATAACATTTACTTGATTATATTAAGCATTTACAACAATGAGTCATATTCACATATAAAGATGTCGCAGTATACTATGATTTATAACAATATTTCATTAATATTTAGTCAATTCAAATCAATTAAAATATGTGATTGAAATATTCTTTCAGGGAGTAGAAGCATTTATCTACTAACAAATTAAATAATTTTCGATAAAAAAGTGTTCCATTTAGTTCTTTTAAATTGTCTGGAAATTAATTATAGTTAAATGGGTTCTAAACCACGGATAAATATATTTAGATAATTTCATTTTTTGTGTGTATATATATTATTATTATTATATTATTATTTTATAAAGAAACACTCAGATCATTACAAACAGATATATTCATGCATATCAATGTTTGTAATGCCCGGGGAATGAACCCGGATCTCTTAATGTAGCATCTGATGTCTCGACCATTCGTCGTCAATGGTATAGAATAAATGACAACTAAATAATGTAGAAAGTTATGTGTTGTATATCAAATCTATTTTCAATTGAATTAAAAATCCATAAAAACTGTGTTTCAACTTCATTATAAATTTAAGACAAGTAATGGCTCTAGCAAATTACTCCATACATCAAAAGGGTCTTTAAAGAGTCCCGTACATGAATTTGATAAGCATTTAATAATTGACCCTATATTTTTTTCACCATAATAAAACAAACGAAGCTAAAAAACCGACAAATAAACTGATATTTATGATTGAAGCCACAGATAGCGTTGACAGAGACAAGATGGAGCCTCAACAGTTACTGAACGTTTAACATGAAGATCTATAGTGCACAATGGAATTCTCCTATCTGTAATAAACAGGGGAGAGGCATTTTACAACGGGGACGTGCGCGCGACATCCGTGACGTCAGCCGTCCGTCGCGGCCGGCACAAAGAGGTTACGCCAGCATACCTAGGGGTGGCACTTACGCAATCTATACATATTAATAAAATTGGAGTCATCACCATCATCAGATCATTAAACGTCCCCACTGAGGGGCACGACCCGTATAGGGTGATTAGGTCTTAGTCGTTCACGCAGGCCCATTGCGGGTTGGACGACTTCACGCACAACCTTTGAATCTCTGCAGGACTGCGCAGGTTTCCTCACGATGTTTTGCTTCACCTTAAGAGCGTCGGATAACGTACAATTAATTTCGAAAATTCAAAAGCACATTGGTACGTTTTAAAATTCTGTCTGTTTGTTCTGGACAATCTCTGAAACGTCTAGATGGATTTCGACAGGACTTTTTTTGACAGGTAGCTGATGTAATAAGCAAATCATAGGCTACTTTAATAATTGACAATATATTTTACTTTGGAAAAATAAAGCAAGGTAACGCGCGGCCGCTTTGAGTCGCGTTTGAAGGATTTTTTTATTATAAGTTATGTTTACTGCGGGAAATAACTAATAACTCGGGTAGTAATGCGGGGAACAAAATAACCAGTCTCTTCAATTTATCAAATAAATTAAGACATTAGCTGAAATAATAGGTAGCTAGATAGCGGCTACACCGATTGAGTGGGCACACGGACGACCGCACGGTGGAAAACGAAGGCATACATAGATAGATAGATAAATCATTTATTTGCACTAATAGGCATACATGCTTCGTTATCATAACAACAAGTGTTTGTAATATCCCAGAAGGGGGAGATGTGACTGGGACACCAGGACCAAGAATTAAACAATTTATAGGGAGTCAAGAAGTGCGTGCGGTGATAGCATAAGCATTGTTCGCGAGCACCACCTGCACTCAGGCCTGTATAACCGGAAGGTTGAGTCAGGAAATGGAAAGATGGTGGTGGACTATCAACTGCTAAGCATTAGTCTTATAGCCCGCTTTTCTCATCCAGCCTCTACCAGTAACCTTTCGTAAGTTGTTGGTTCGTTGGGCTGGCCCTAAATAATAAATAAAAAAGCAACGCGATTTTGCGATATATAAATTAAACTCATTGTTATTTACGAGTGTTTTTAAGTAATCATTTTTTGATATAATTATGTTTTGTTCAAGCTGGCCGTTAATGGTAATAAAACTAAACCAAACAAACAAATCACTGGTGTTGTTTCACATAGAATTTCATTGACGCCGTGGTACTCTGTTCCAGGGCTCTTCTTTCACTATCTCAATTCAACCTTGCAGTCCACTGCAATATAAATATTTGTAGTCCCTAACATCAATAAAAATAAGTATTACCAATTTATTTCCTAGAACAAAAGTTGCCAACCCTGATCGGTTATTATTTCCGCGAGAGCGATTTATCGGCAAATGGCATCTTTACGGGACACGGACGTCCCGCTAACATCTACAGGAACTCTTCGACTTGTACCAGACATTGTCGTAACTTTTTATTAGCTTCCAATCCTCGCTAAATCAAAGGTATTAATCCAAGCCTGGTTTTACTGCCCGAAACGTTGGGAGAGACTTTTACCTTGTTTTTTAGGAAGCGGGAAGAAGATTGGTATATACAAAGTAATTCAGTTTTGCCTTCCTTAATGATATCATTTTCTGCGAAATGATGTCATTGCATTTTTATCTGATACCTAATGGTTAGGTATTATGTGTTGTCCATAGGGCTTTTCAGGATTCAATGAACATCAGTGGTCAAAAATTAACTTATTCACGGCAATTTTTCGCTCTTCTTTCTCGTACCTGCTCTACTGTTTACTTAATGGTAGACTCGATACTGAGTCGTCTAGGTACCACCACAGTGCTAGTTATCGACCTGTCAAACAGAAGTGTTTTACACGTCTGCGCTTCGGTTTGAGATCATTTTTAACATAAAAAACCTAGTCACAAATTTCTCGATTTACCCCAGAATATCCTGATCCTACCTCAATTTCGCCTTTCACAAGTTGTCGGTCACTTTTACGGCAAATGTTTTTACTTCTAAATCACAAATAAACCAGCCAAGTTGAGATTTGAAGGAATGTTAACTCTAGCTCAGCGTAAGTAATCTCTAAAGCTTAGACTACACTGCTCGTACTGTTTTAATCTTTCAAGAAAAAGAGTCACAACGTTGCTTTGGATACGCAAACTTAAGACGCCACAGGCGAAATTCACAATGAGGCTATACTCTCTCTATAGTTTTCAAAGCCTCACGCCTAGAGCTCTTATGAAACAAATTTCCTTCTTCAAATTTAAAGCCTAAATCATTGAAATTAGGGTTGAGTTTCCTTTGTAGTATTTCCAAGAAATTTTAAATCTTCATATTGGGATGTTAGTGGTACGATGACTAAGGATGACCCCAATAACCGGCGGATCTGCTGGAAGCTCGGCGTTGGATTCCGGTCATTTATACCGGTCGTCGAATGAAATATGGCGCCGCAGTTAGATGGCAAGACGTCACCGATCCAATTGATTGCCTGCCAATAAAGCATGTAGTGAATATTAAATTAATCTATTAAGTTAAACACGGTTTAATATAATCCTAGATATCAATCTGGTTAAGAAACTGAGACTACTGCTACACTCTCTGTAACCTGACTCATTCCACTGCTGGACATAGGTCTGCCTCTTTTTGTGCCAGATTTCCCGGTCTTTTCACAGCAACATTTCGTATGCCGTCGGTAAATCACGTCATGCAACACGACCATTTGAGGGTAACTTGGATCCTAATAGTTATATGCTAAGTTATCTATGTATGTTCGTATGTAAAGGGTTATAAACTTTATAATGCACGTCAATAAGGTATAAATCAACAAATTCATCAGGTCATAAGCCATCAATCTCAGTTAATCACGGAAGTTGGTCAGCAATAAACAATAGCGATATAATCTAACGTTTATAAATTGCTTCTGCCGATCAGTTTTGGTTTAGCTTTTGCGTGGGCAATTTTGTTGAAGTGACAAATTAGTTTCCTGAGTTTGCAATTTTTTAAACGTTCAAAAGTTAAACGGCTTGTCGTTGACCCTTTAGTCAAGTAGTAAGTTTTTTTTAATTTTTTTTTGGCTTGGTAGCTGACGAAGGACTGGATATATAAACATCCCCATACAGCGTGAATTTTTAATCATTGCCTGGATAAGACGACGTATTATTGTACTAATATTATGAAACTTTTTTATAGGAACCTAATCCATATAGAGTTATAACGAAGTTTTACATAATAAATGATTAATAAAATATGTATTATCAATCGCAAAGTGTTTTACATGATTTTTAAGATATAAAAATATTTAATTTTCCTATCAATTTATCAATAGATTTGCCTCATATTTGGAAAAAGTACATTGAATCAAGAATAGTTTCTTATTTTAAAAAATGCCTATATTCTTTCACCCTGTATATTTACACAGCGCCATCTAGCCAATTTCAGTGAGGAGCTGTTGTATAGCTTGTATTTGTTGTAATCAACATTGGTTTAATTATAAGAGCGTCGGTGGCTCAGTGGTGTGGACTGTCGCCTTCCTACCGGAAGGGCTGAGGTTCAAATCCCGACACGTACCAATGTATTTTCGAATTTTCGAAATATATGTACGTTATCCACGCTCTTACGGTGAAGGAAAACATCGTGAGGAACCTTCATGCACGCCTGCGAAGAGATTCGAAGGTTGTGTGTGAAGTCGTCCAATCCGCACTGGGCCCGCTGGACGACTAAGGCCTAATCACCCTATACGGGTAGGCTCGTGCCCCTCGGTGGGGACTTTTAATGAGCTGATGATGATGATGATGAGGTTTATTTATATGAAGCTTCATAAGTAGGTACTCATTATAGACCTAAACTGAGTAAAAACTTTTTTTGATTTTCAGAATTTGAAACAGATAGGTAACAAATACAATTTTTAAAATATGTACATACAAATACACAGAAACACCCAGACCAATACAAACAGACATCTTCATGAGGATAAATGTTCGTACTGCCCAGGGATAAAACCCGTTATAGCTGACTTCTCAACCATAATATCACATAAATTGTGGATGTTAGTAGCAAACTGCTTTTAGTATTTACATTTCAGCGACATGCAATTTCGCAAGCATTTTTAAATTTTTTCACAAACAAAAATGTTCATCTCGGTAAAAAAATCAAGTCCGATATCCTGTCGATTCTTTAATATTCGCATCTTCCCCCTCCGACTAATCCGGGCCATATTTCAACGAGGCTGATCAGTCACGGAGTTCTGGCGGAATGCCAACAACGATACCCGATACGACAGTGTTGCCCGTACTATTGTCGTTATCTTTAAGTAGGGCGTCAATTTCTTATTTTATAAGTGAACAGGACGGTCAGGACGCTCACCTGATATAAGTGATACGCCAAATCATGACAGAGCGGCATTGAAGGAGACCAACAACTGATAGTTAAACCTCTCCGTCAATGACGCACTGCGTCTGACGCCAAAGACAACAGATGTTAGAGTCGCTTATACCGATAATTTCACTAGCTACAGTGCCCTCATCCCGAAACACAAAAGTGCATAACACTCCTGTTTCACGGGACGATATCTGGCACTGCGGTGTGGTGGAGATTTAGGCTAGCTGTCGCTATGTGGATATTTTTATTAGGTATGTTAAGTATATATCCATCTATTTTAAGTACAATTACAATACACATACAAATTGCCACTAACCCAATATTGCCAGAATTCCATATGATTAGATCTAATATACGCAGCTGAGATATGGACACTGACTACGGGATTGGTTCACAAGTTAAAAGTCACTCAACGCGCAATGGAGCGAGCTATGCTTGGAGTCCCTCTTAGGGATAAGATCAGAAATAATTTTATCCGTAAGAGAACTAAAATTACCGACATAGCCCGCCGGATCAGCAAGTTGAAGTGACAGTGGGCTGGTCACGTATGTCGCAGAACCGACGGCCGTTGGAGCAGACGAGTTCTGGAGTGGAGACCGCGTCTCGGCAAGCGTAGCGTTGGACGTCCTCCGGCCCGATGGACCGACGACTTGCGGAAGGTCGCTGGTGGAAGCTGGATGAGAAAATCGCAGGACCGGGATATTTGGCGCAAAATGGGGGAGCCCTATGTCCAGCAGTGGACTGCTATAGGTTGAAGAGAGAGAGAGCTTTGTGTGTTATACGCTGTTGCACTGGTCCCTAATTATGCTAATTTTAAAATGCGGCAATTCTATAAATAAATATTCACTAGCATCATCATCATAATTACATTTATAACATAAAAAATCACTGCTGTCATGGTATGGTGTATCACATCACATACTATCATAAGACTTATTTAACTTATTTTTTTTATTTTACTAACTTTATACACAAATGTTCACAGGAAATCACCAAGGCTTATTCTGTAAAGCTGGCAAAACGATACACTGGCACGCGGCCAGATACCTTGTAAGCTCTAAACTGCCCGAAATACAGGTTTTATTATTTCTCAGACTAAATTTGGTAGAAATGTTATTAGTTTGGAATGTATGTCTTGTATAATAATAATAATAATAATAATTTATTATTCAGACAGCATAATTATGGTCCACAGGAATTAGTAACAATTTTTTTTTTTTTTTTCTTATAAATGTTGTATAAAAACAATTTTTTTTATGTATATTAATATCACTTAATAATAATTACATTTCTGGGTACATAAATTACAACTCATTTTAACAAACCCACCCAGTGTCGCATAAAGCATGAGTCAAACCTCTCCGCTATCACTCTCAACAAGCTATTAGGACTGCCACGCACTCTGGTAAGTAGCGATGCCGCTTTTTTGCGCATAATGGCGTAAAATCATCTGTGCGTGCTTGCGCAAACATTGTAGACGCACTACAAAAACGAGGCAACCCCAACAGCATCCTGAAATATTATTATATTGAACACGCAGGGCATTGTATGTCTTTTAGTATAGTTGGTCCACAAGCTACTCGAATAAAACGACTGACAATATGCTTTAAACAGTGTTACCTTTGCGTCCTGTGAGCAGCGAGCAAACCTGCGTGCCAACATATTACCCCTTACTGCTAGTGCCCTGCGTTCCCTCTCTAAATCTTTGTCATCACACAAGTTTCAGAAACGACATGCCCTAGGTACTTGAACTTTCTTGTTCTGCTCAGAGGTTTCCCGCACAGGTTGATAGGTGGTAGGTTTTCAGATAGTTTTACTTTCGTCTGGAAAACAATATACTCGCTCTTTTTTATATTATAGACAAGACCATGCGCCAATGCATATTTTTCGCAAATTTTCAACAACCTACGGATCGCGTTTACTGACGGAGCCAGCAGAACCATGTCATCAGCATAACACAAGTTATTCATACAAATGCCTTCTATGTAACATCCTACACTCTCACTACTCAGTGTTTGAATTAGTTCATTTATGTATAAGTTAAAGAGCCGAGGAGAGGTCAAACCTCCCTGCCTCACCCCGCACTCCAGCCTATATGGTTCCGACAGCTCGTCATTCCCCTCACACAATTTTCTTGATTATTGTACCAAAACTCAAAAAGAGAAACAACCTCTCCGGGAACCCGAGCATCACGTAGCTTATTCCACAGAATATCATACCGCACTAGATCAAATGCCCTAGACAGGTCTAGAAAACATCCTATTACAGGCGTATTTCTGTCGGTATAATATTGAACTGCGTACTTCAGACCCAAAATTGCACTCTCCGTGGACAAACCGCGCTCAAACCCGAACTGAGCGTCGTGTGACTTTATATAGTGACTCAGACAATCATCTAGCATTCTATCCAAGATCTTGGCCATAATAGGTGCCAACGAAATCGGTCTATAGTTGTTACTGTCAGTTAAATCCCCGTTCTATTCTTTACAATCGGTACAACAATTGTTTGTAGCATTTTGGGCGGTATGTAACCATGACTAATACACAGGGAGAAGAACATGGCTAATACTCTAAAAATATGGTTCCCTGCAAACTGTAAATGTTCAATACTAAGATAATCGTGGCCCGGTGATTTACCCCTGTGCATCTGTTTAATAGCCATTTCAACTTGCTTAGGTTTAAATTGAATTAACTGCCCATCCTGAAAGAATTCGAAGTTTTTTGAATCCGCTATCAATTGTGCAGACCCCGGTGGCAATTTTACTTTGAAATGATCTCTAAATTTATTGACAATAGATTTAGTGTCACTAACATCATCTATTCTTGCTGGTCGCCCTGATTTAAGTTTCAAATTATTTGTAGCTTTCCAGAATTGCGAAAAGTTCTTCTCCCCGTGCATTGTGGCAATCCTGTCCATATTATTTGTTCCTCATTATTTTGGCACCATCTAAGTCTACTCTTAAAAACCTTACGACTTTCACTCATATCATCATAGATTACACCCTGCCTAGGTTTGCCATGTAAACACCATATCGAAAATTTTAATTTAGCCTCCTTATGTGCCTTACTAACATGTTTATTCCACCCCCTAATCAAACTTATCCCTCTAGGACTTACTTTTTGAACGTGGCTTTCTACTGCTGCTCCACTCAATATGTTAACAATATTGCTATACATATTATTTAAAACCATTTTGTGATCAGCACATTTACATAACTGGTTACTACAACAATGTAAATTCACATGGGAAATCGATCTTTCTCAATTCATTATTACATATTTCGGCATACAAAGCTATTTGCTGAGTTGCCTCACGCCCCACGACACTTTAATTATAGCACGTTTCAGGTATTGGTATTTTAACTGGAACAATATTTAAATTGCACTGTATGACCAAAGGAAAATGATCGACCATAGTACATCATACATTACATAAATATTTTTGATTGTGTTCCACGATGCTAAGGATACTACACAGTGGTCACCAGCTTCGTGAGCCATGTATGTCACTTATATAAGTATAGCTATTAGAAGTTAACCCTAACATATCTATATCTGCACAAAGCCACTTTGTTCATTACAAAATCTTAGAATTCCTTACCAAACAGTCTTGAAGGATCAGCGTTATGTCACCAACATGAACACTGATTCACAATCAGCAACTCTCAACGATAGCACTAAGTTCCGCCATACACTCCGTAACTCAAGTAAATTATCAGCCGACTCGGTAGGCATATAAACACTACAGATAGAATGAGCGTTCGCCTAACGATGCTCTTATAACACATAACCGTTTGATATGCACTCCACAACTGATACTGCGCGAAACAATCCTTTCCGCCAGAGAATTGCAACTCCACCGTAAGGCCTTCCACGTATCACTCCCACTGAGGTATCCACTGCAGATTTACCAGTATATTCAAATTCACTATGTATTGTTCCAAGGATGGATATATCATGCGGCATGAGCCAAGTTTCTTGCAAAGCAATAACATCTATCCTATCACACAAATATCTTATATTCGGCAACGAACGTTTGACTGATCTGCAGTTAAAACTAGCGAAAGAAGTCAGGTGATTATTTACATCTATATTGTTTGTACTATTCATTCGTGTGAGTTAAGTTTGAATCCAAATCTTGAGCCTTTGACGACGGTTCATTTTCCTGATTTGAGTACTTTTTTCTAAAGTGCACAAAGCGTCTAAAACTTACACCATCAGGCCATACATTTTCATTCAAAAATACTGATAGCTTACTCTTTGATACATATGCTTTGTACGCATTATAATTCCTATCCTCCTTCATGGGTAACTTCTCTATATTTATTGTTTCATTAGTCTTCATCTTAATATAGTCAATTATATCTGTTATAGACACCTCCTTGTGTACATTGGAAATAAAAAGTGGTATTTTTACGTCCGCTGCCTTAAACTTTCCTTCCAATTCTGTAACAGCCTTTCCCGTTTTGCCAATAAATCGGTTTCTTAATTTACGCCTTTGAACGGTAATCCATGCCTCATCCTTAGCTTCATTCTTCCATTCGTCGGTCGTTTTTATGACCTCTGCCATACTTTTTGTATGCGGTTTCCGCGCTGCCATTGTTATATATATCCGTTTATCCAACGCTCTTACGGTAAAGGAAAACAAAGTGAGGAATCTTTGCACGCCTACGAAGAAATTCAAAGGTTGTGCGTGAAGTCAGCCGCAGATGGGCTGACTTCACGCACAACCTTTGAATTTCTTCGTAAGTAATTAGCCCACGTGGACGACTTAGGCCTATACAGCCTATACGGGTAGGCTCGAGCTCTTCGTAAGGACGTTTAATCAGCTGATGTTGATAACTTAAAAGTAAAATTACTCATAAAAATCCAATTGGTCTTCGAAATCCCCCCAACTGCACCCTAACCAACAATACGAGCCAATGAGTCCAGTAGATGGAGATGACTTGGTTAAGATAGCGATAGATGACAACTGCTTGTATCGGACGCGCGTGGAAATCATCAGAGGGGCCTTCGTTCAGCAGTGGGCTGTTGAATGATGATACCAGAAGCATCTCGCTTTCATAATATCAAAAAACAGAAACAGCCCGCGTAAGCAGCCATAATAAGTCAGTTCTATAAATACTACCGAGTAGTGACGTCATGGATAACTAATTCCTGTCACGTAGCCGCGAAGGAAACGCGCACTGGAGAATTCTGAGCGCAGGACAAACTGTCCGGAAGAAGCCTGGTTTTCGTTTAAAAAAGTTAACAAATCAGGTGAAAACCCCCTGTCTTCTGTAATTAGGTATACCATCTCGTGTCCAGTCGCCGGAGTTGTCTTGATGTCTGTTTGTATTGCTCTGGGTATAATATGTATGTTTTTACAAAAATAAAGTTCTCAAGTATGCTTATCCGCCATTTCGGACCCATGTAACAGGAATACTTAGTTTGGGGCTAGATGGCGCTGTGTGTATGTGAGTGGTATTTATTTATTTATTACTAGTTGCTCCTTCGGAGTTGCGAGTGTCAATAGGTAATGGTACTACATATCATCAGGTGAACTGTCTGTTAGTTTAACCCTTTTAACTGCCAGGATTCCAGACACGACAAGAAAATCTATTGTTTTGTTGGATATATCCGTCAGCAGTGTTTAAAGGGTGGTTAATAATGAATAAAATAAAAAGCCTATAACTTCATTTTAGTAAACCAGTCTCGTAAAAAAAAAAGAATTGAATATATGTTTATTTGCTAAATACAACATAGTATAAAAGTTGTACATAACATTTTGGAGTGCACATGTTTCGGTATAAAGAAGTATATAAAGTTCTCGCACACGTAATAGGAATTCCGCAGACGGGCATGCAATTCTAAAGGTGGATTTTGATAAGCTTATCGAAGAAATGGACAGACGGTGAATTGCGGCACGTACATTGCAGACATACCAAGCTGACCGAGCCAAACCACATTCTTCGTTCGTGCGGTCAAACTGCGGAGTTCTGAAGGTAATAGATTAAAGTTGGCTTAAACTACGTTTTGTTATAAATGTACAGGACAGTCTGGACGTCCATCTGACGGTAAGTGATACGCTTATTCATGACACAGCGGCATTGAAGGAGACCAACAACTGATAAACAGTTATTATCCTCCCACAAAGCCGCACTGGGTCCGCCGAAGACAACGGATGTTAGGTCTCTTATACCCGGTAATTTCACTAGCTACGGTGCCCTCATCCCGAAACACAGAAGTGCATAACACTCCTGTTTCACGGGACGATATCTGGCACTGCGGTGGTACTTACCTAGACGACACAGTATCGAGTCTACCATTTAGTCTATAAGATAAACATGGAGCACCAACAGTAGACCAGTTTACTTGTGCAAATTTACAAATATTGTGTAGCCGGTAGTGCCCGTTACATAGTAATGTCAAACAATATTTCGAAATCCATATTAGCCAATGTTTATTAGTTTTCAGACCAAAACACATATTAGACATAATGATTGGACAGTAACGGATACATTTATGTACATGTCCTCTTTTCCTTATCCAGGTAACTGCTAGTGTATGCAAAGGTAAAATGCTACTGATGCAAGTAATCCAATGTAAAAATTTATCATTTTCCTCCAACCTTGAAAAGTAACTTGGCAGTAGGCAATGATATTCTGTATATATATAAAGGTGGACACGCCACCCGTGCCTCAAAAACTAAACCGCCAAAGAGAAAAGAGAATATAGATTAAATAATAATAATAATAAAAATAATAAATATCCACTGACATTCACACAGCGCCATTTAGACCCAAGTTAAGCGCGAAGCCTGTATTATGGGTACTAAACAACGTATATATATTGTTCGGGACGACGTCACAGAAATATAGATACATAGATATGTGAAATAAATAAATAGATAGAATAGCAATATAATTAACAGTTAGGAATATATAGTTAAGAGTATTTGAATATTGTAAGTAATAAGATAGTAAATATAAGAGTTTATAGTTTGAAGATTTATAGGATAGGTAAATAGTTATTACGCAAATAGATAGGTAGGAAACAGTTTAGTCAATAAATAATCATCTTGTAACGTCTTTCATTTACCCTGTGTACACCTAACATAGTAAATAATAGTACATAAAGTAATAATAATTCATAGGAAATAGGTGTACATCAGGAGTTGCCGCGCAATTAGCGCATAGTGAACTAAGAGGACAAGCTAGAAGTCCCGCTATATTTATAGTGTGCGAGAGGGACGGAGAGAGACGCAGCGTGCCGCCTCCCTCTAACCTGTGTGAATGAAACGGGGAGTGACGCCACGTTGCTATCTCTCTCCAAACATATTTTCTAATTAGATTTTAAGTAGATTAATTAACACTAATTGGAATTGTAATATAAATACGTATAGATTAAGTACTAAATATTGTTAATGTAAACAGTTTATAGTTAGATATAACTTGTATCACAGTGGAAAATGGAAATATTTGTCAATAAAATGAAGGGGAATGCGCGGGACGCGGGGAGCACGCGGGCTCGCGGAAAAAGTATAAAAACGGGCACATTTCTGGAAAAATCATGCATTCGGCGAAGAGAACTACGCGATTACGGAAGAATAGAAGAGCCCAACTGCGAACCAAGCCCCTGCAAGTTTATGAAGAATTGCTGTTTCCTTACCAACGACCCCTCGACCCGACCAGCGTTACTGCACGTGGCGTTGCGACGCCACCAGCACTACCACCGCATCCTACCGTTGGACCACACCGGCAAGCACTCGCCCGTCAATTATTTCTTTACGACAGAACAAGAGTCATACAGTCCACTCTTACAGCGAATTAAGTCATAGTCTTGGCGGGCGGGTGCCGTGCAGGGATAAACACCATCACATCCCGCACATTTGTGGTCCTTCAGCCGGATTCTCGTGGCCAACGGTAGCTCACCACCAGCGAGATGCCAGTAACGCGGTCGACGAGCGGTCGTCTACCGGCGGGAGCGAAGCGGAGCTCCGACGAAGAGTCCGAACGGACGAAGACGGGTACCGAGACGACGGGTACCACCACGACGGGTACCGAGACGGGTACCACCACAACGGGTACTACAGCGACGGGTACGACGGGTACCACCGCTACGGGGACGACGGCGACCGGCGCCGCGACGGGTGCTGCTGCGAGCACCACTACTGAACAGAAGCAAAGGGCCGCCACCACGGAACGGGCCGTGTGTGGTGATAATAAGGTACGTTCTCAGAATGCATCAAGAGCACGGTCGACACGGACGAGGCGATCGGAGCGCGTGGCACGTTTGGCCCGCGCTCGGGAGGAGTTGCTGCGACTGCAGGTGGAGCACGCCGCAGCCAAGATCGCCGTCCTGGAAGCCGAGTCGGACACCGACCACAGTGAGGTGGACACGCAGGTGTCTGCCCAGGAGACAGCGCAACGAGTGGGAACGTGGCTGAATGAGACGCAGCCACATATTTTGGCGATATCGGATCGTCCGCACGCACCCTCCATTGAAGAGTGTCGTGCCATAGAGAACCACCGGCAGCGCTGTACGAACCGCCTACAACGGCCATAGGGCGCAATTGCGCGCCACCACAGGAGCCGTCGCGACGAATGGAGGATGATGCACCACGATGGAGTGCTGACAACGCGGCGACTCAACCACAGGAGGTCCGTCGGGATGACGGAGCGGTTGCGGTACGTAATAGTATAGATTTATCTGAGTTGGCGTCCGCAATCGCAATGGCGGCGAGATCGTCGTCTGCAACTCAGAGGTACACCACCGAATTACCAGTGTTCGGGGTTCACATCATGAATGGCTGGCATTCAAAGCGGCCTACAGTGAGGCGTCTCCGCACTTCAGCGAACAGGAAACATAGCAAGATTACGGCGCGCGCTGCGGGGACGCGCAAAGGAAGCAGTTGAGAACCTTCTCATATACAGTGCAAGTACCAACGACATATTCAAGTGTTTGGAGTCACGGTTCGGGAGGCCAGACAGCATAGCGCTCACGAGATAGAACGCCTACGTGCCCTGCCCAAGGTCACAGATAGTCCCAAGGACATATGCGTGTTCGCCAGCCGGGTGGCCAACTCGGTGGCGACTCTACGGGCACTCGGGCGCACCCACTACCTGTACAACCCGGAGGTAACGAAGACGACGATCGAGAAGCTGACTCCCACGTTGCGGTACAGATGGTACGACTACGTGGCGGAGATGGAGAAAGAAGATGTACCGGATCTCGTCAAGCTCGCAAGATACCTCGACCGGGAAGCGGAGCGATGCGGTCCATACGCCCAGCCGGAGATAGTGCCTACATACGAACACCACACACAAGTAAGTACGAAAAGGCAGAAGGCTTTCGTAACAGTGGACAACAATAGAAATAGTGATAGTGAAAATAGAAATAGATGTGTGTGTTGCGATCAAGAGGGGCACGCCGTGGTACATTGCAAACAGTTTAGAAGCGCCACCGAGAACGAGCGATGGGACATAGCCAAACAGAAGAGGCTATGTTATGGGTGTTTGCGCTATAGGAATAGAACACATTTCTGCAAGAGGAGGAGATGTGATATCAACGGCTGTCAGTATTGGCATCATCAGCTACTACATACAAGTAAGAGTTTCAACAATAATAGCAACAGTGAACGGCGTAATAATTACGCAAAAGTGAATGAACGAAGCAAGAACGAGACAGGCGATATGTGCAAGAGCGAGACGGTTGCGTCGACGTGGACATCGCGCGGCGTACAAGCTTTTTTGAAGATGGTGCCGGTTTACATTTCTGGACCGGCGGGAGGGGTCGACACTTACGCACTGCTGGACGACGGTTCGACGGTAACGCTCATAGACGCAGCTGTTACGAAGAAGATTGGCGTTACCGGGCCGAACGAACCGCTTCACATCGAGGCGATTGGCGACCACCAGGTGAAGTCTAGGCGGTCCCAGCGGGTGTCGCTCACACTCCAAGGCGGGGGAAAGGATCACCAGGTCATCGCGCGCACCATAGAAGACATGAAACTGTCACCACAAGCCGTCTCCGAACGCGATATACGGGGTTGTCGTCATCTACGGGACATACAGGACAAATTGAAGTACAATAAGGTAAAGCCGCAAGTGTTGATAGGCCAAGACAATTGGCATTTGCTCCTGGTGTCAGCCGTACGACGTGGAAGACCAGACCAGCCCATCGCATCTCGCACTCCGCTCGGATGGGTACTGCACGGCGCTCATACTCGTTCGCTGGGACGGACGCAACGAGTAAATTTCCTGACGCAGCAGGAAGATAGCAGCATGGACGAGCAGTTGAAGCAATACTTCGCATTGGAGTCTCTCGTCATCACGCCCAAGCAGCCCGCCAGCGATCCAGATAGCCGTGCGTTGAAACTACTAGAAGAGAAAGTTACAGTTAATGAAGAGGGCAGGTACGTAGCGCCCTTATTATGGAAGGATGCCAATACACAGATGCCGAATAATTACAGCAATACAGTGAAGAGGCTGTACAATATAGAAAAGAAGTTGGATCGCGAACTGGAGGACCCAGCGAGTGACATAGTGACCTGTGAGACGTCTACTGGTGAAGAACGCGTGCATACAGTGACAATGAAGAACAGTGAGACAAACAGTGTAGTGCCTGACCCAGAAAGGGTATCGAAATGGGAAATTTTAGTACGCGCAACAGCCCGAGTGTTACAGTTTATAGATTTGTGCAGAAAGCGACGTGCAACGGTGCAGTATGCACGCACAAAGAAGAATAAGTGCAGTGATCCAGAATGGACACGCGTGCAGAAGAAAAAGAAAGGTGTGGGACGTCCTCCAACAAAGAAGAGTGTGGAAAATAGAAAATACATAGTGTTGACGGCTGACTATATAGTAAAGGCGGAAGAGTTAGTCGTCAAAAGATGTCAAACGGACGCGTTCAGTGAAGAAATGCAAATAGTGAAAAAGGGCGCGCCGTTAGGGAAAAATACTCGCCTACGCTCCATAGCAGTACAAATAGAAGATGGCGTCCTCCGTGTGAAGACAAGAATAGATGCCGCCCGCGACATAGCAGCACATACGAAGAGCCCTGCCATATTGGATGGCGATCATCGCATCGGGCAATTATACATAGACTACGTGCACCGGAAATTGCATCACGCGGGCGTCGAGGCGACCATCAACGAGTGTAGGACGAGGTACTGGGTAATAAGATTGCGTACTATTACCAGAAAATTAGTTTACAGATGTCTGCCGTGCAGAATAAGGAAGAATGTGCCGCCTGAACCACCAACGGGCGACCTACCGGCGTGTCGACTGGCGCATCATCAGCGCCCCTTCACCTTCACGGGCCTGGACTACTTCGGGCCACTCAACATCACCGTGGGGCGAACACAGCAGAAAAGATATGTGGCGCTGTTCACATGTCTGACGACACGCGCGGTACACCTGGAGGTGGCCGCCTCCCTGACGACCGACTCCGCGGTCATGGCCCTCAGGCGCATGATAGCGCGCCGAGGGTGCCCTGCAGAGCTGTGGTCCGACAACGGGACCAATCTCCACGGCGCGGAGCGGGAGGTCCGCATCGCCGCGTACCAGGCGACACAAGAAGAGGCAGCGAAGAGGAAGATCAATTGGCGCTTCATCCCACCGGGCGCTCCATTCATGGGGGGCGCATGGGAGCGGCTCGTGCGCAGCGTGAAGACGGCGTTGAGGGCAGTACTGCAAGAGCGAAGTCCCAGTGAAGAGGTCCTCACCACCTTGCTCGCCGAGGTGGAGTTTACAGTCAACAACAGACCTCTCACCCACGTATCGGCTGACCCAGCTGATCCAGAAGCCCTCACACCGAACCACTTTCTTCTCCACGGGCCAGCCATCGAGCCACCGGGTGGAAGATTCGAAGACCAAGACCTCATCGGCCGCACTCACTGGCGGGCATCACAGCGGCTGGCAGACATCTTCTGGCAGCGATGGGTGCAGGAG
Source organism: Leucinodes orbonalis (assembly GCA_019425675.1). Classification (NCBI taxonomy): domain Eukaryota; kingdom Metazoa; phylum Arthropoda; class Insecta; order Lepidoptera; family Crambidae; genus Leucinodes; species Leucinodes orbonalis. Next base: position 50,747 of record PQWD01003368.1, read on the forward strand.
TACCTACCCATCCTACAGCACCGTCGAGCACCGGAGGGCAAAGGGTGCCCACTCTCCATCGGCGACGTCGTCCTCATCGTGGACAACACTCTACCACGCAACACCTGGCCTCGCGGGGTCATCACGGCAGTGTTCCCGGGACCAGACGGCGTGGTGAGAACAGCAGACGTCCGCACCAGAGGGGGAGTGCTGCGGCGACCGGTGAAGAAGCTCGTCGTGCTGCCTACGGCGCCGGACGTCCCTCCAGCTACGGGTTTATGCGTCGACGCGGCGGTCGACGCACGGCGGGAGAATGTTCGGGACGACCGTCACAGAAATATAGATACATAGATATGTGAAATAAATAAATAGATAGAATAGCAATATAATTAACAGTTAGGAATATATAGTTAAGAGTATTTGAATATTGTAAGTAATAAGATAGTAAATATAAGAGTTTATAGTTTGAAGATTTATAGGATAGGTAAATAGTTAGTTATTACGCAAATAGATAGGTAGGAAACAGTTTAGTCAATAAATAATCATCTTGTAACGTCTTTCATTTACCCTGTGTACACCTAACATAGTAAATAATAGTAGATAAAGTAATAATAATTCTTAGGAAATAGGTGTACATCAGGAGTTGCCGCGCAATTAGCGCATAGTGAACTAAGAGGACAAGCTAGAAGTCCCGCTATATTTATAGTGTGCGAGAGGGACGGAGAGAGACGCAGCGTGCCGCCTCCCTCTAACCTGTGTGAGAACGGGGAGTGACGCCACGTTGCTATCTCTCTCCAAACATATTTTCTAATTAGAATTTAAGTAGATTAATCAACACTAATTGGAATTGTAATTATAAATACGTATAGATTAAGTACTAAATATTGTTAATGTAAACAGTTTATAGTTAGATATAACTTGTATCACAGTGGAAAATGGAAATATTTGTCAATAAAATGAAGGGGAATGCGCGGGACGCGGGGAGCACGCGGGCTCGCGGAAAAAGTATAAAAACGGGCACATTTCTGGAAAAATCATGCATTCGGCGAAGAGAACTACGCGATTACGGAAGAATAGAAGAGCCCAACTGCGAACCAAGCCCCTGCAAGTTTTATGAAGAATAATTGCTGTTTCCTTACCAACGACCCTCGACCCGACCAGCGTTACTGCACGTGGCGTTGCGACGCCACCAGCTACCACCGCATCCTACCGTTGGACCACACCGGCAAGCACTCGCCCGTCAATTGTTTTCTTTACGACAGAAAGAGTCATACAGTCCACTCTTACAGCGAATTAAGTCATAGTCTTGGCGGGCGGGTGCCGTGCAGGGATAAACAACATCCCATCCCACATATATATACTTATTTTTTTTTGTAAATACATATTATACATAGAAACACCAGACCATTACAAACAGACATGTTCATGCACACAAATGTTTGTACTGCCGGGATCGATCCCTTGGTGTTGCAGCCGACCTCTCAACCGCAACACCAAATGGGTCGTCAGATTGTAGGCTCTTTGTTTACGTAAATGTACGCTCATTCGAAATATTTGTATGTGTGCTGTCGATGCATTTGGAACACTTTTTCAGTTGTTTTGATTTTGGTCGACACTGAATCAAAATATATTTGGGACTACACGCTCGATTGGAATGTCAGTGATAACTATGCTAAAATAATATTTTACTGGCGTCATTTCCATATTCATATAAGTTTATAAACATTATTATTATGATGGATACAATAACGATCAAAAGAGAGTAATAACAAAACGCTCGTCTTAACTCGAAACTAGCTGCCATTACAATTTAATTACAACAAATGATAAACGATTCACGATCAATTTGAGGTCGTTGCACTAAGACTTTGATCTAAGCAAAGGTCACTTACGGTTTCCCTGATATCATATATATTAGATAATTGCATTCTGACCCCATTATCTCGTTATAAAACCCACGAGGCGTCTGCATCCAATGATGTAAAAAGTATGGATTCGTGATATGCCCTCAAAACAATCGAAAAAATTGACCAAGAGCGAGTCGGAATCGCCCGTGGAGGGTTCCGGAGCAGCAAGTATAAAACATAATTTTTTTTTTTCCTTAGGCACCTACTACACCGCTATAATATGGAAAATAGTGGTTCAACGTTTTTGACGTATAAAAAAAACTACTCACCAGAAATCGTTCAAACTAAATTTCGTTGTTAGATTTTATGGTAATGTACATCATACATTTTTTCGATTTTATCAACCCCATAGTTTAGAAATTAGAGTATTTCAACTTTGGAACAGTTTCTTTCAAACTATTCAATTTATAAAAAAGTGATATTAGAAACCTCGATATCATTTTTTAAGCTCTACATATTGATACCCCAAACGCGGGGGTTTGATTAAAAACATTTTTGAGTTTCAGTTCAATATATGTGGAACCCCAAAATATATTATTATTTTTTCAAGTTTCTTGTTAAATATAAAAGCGGTTTACAGAATACATATACTCACAAAGTTTGAATAGTGTAGTGCTTATAGTTTCGGACAAAAAAGGGGTTGTATTATTCGGACGGACGGACAGACAGACTTGACGAATCTATTTGGTTCCGTTTTTTGCCATTTGGCTACGGAATCCTAAAAAGTGTTCTGAGTACAATGACAGCACACATACACATATTTCGAATTTCGAACACATTGACCTAAACAAAAGAGTACAAACTGTACTCTCTTCGGTTTGTTTTTGACGCACGGATGGCATATCTACCTTTATATACACAGAATATCATTGGCTGCATCGAGCTTGGCTTCGGGTGAAGCCGCACAAAGTTAAATGCACATTGCATTCGCGCATACATTCATAAACTACCCACGTGTTCTATCGATCTGTCGAGATGTTTTTAACGACCCTTATAGTCAGGTCTCTAAGGTTCATATTCCCATTTGCTTTATTTCGTTTTTGTTCAGATAATTCCTAGTGGATGCAAACGAAGGCTACAATATTTATGAGTATCCAAACTGCGGACGACCAGACGACTTTGAGTAGGCAATTTATTCATAGACACTATCAACTTGTACTTAAATGCATATTATACATTTTGTAGGAGCCCCGGCCCGATAGACCGACGACTTGCGAACGGTCGCTGGTGGCTTGATGAGAAAAGCGGAGGAGCGGGATATCTGGCGCAAAATGGGGGAGACCATGTCCAGCAGTGGACTGCAACAGGTGGACGAGTATCTAATTTTATTTTTAATTCCTATAAATCCAAGTAACTAGCGCAATCGCAATGTTCACGAATCGCGTGATTGTGCATCTTGTAAGTTCATTGAAGACTCATTTGGTGTAGCGGTTGAGACGTCGGCTGCTACACCAAGGGTTCCGGGTTCGATCCCCGGGCAGTACAAACATTTGTGTGCATGAACATGTCTGTTTGTAATGGTCTGGGTGTTTTCTACGTGTAATATGTATGTATTTACAAAAATATATAAGTAGTTTATCCGTTGAAAATGAAATGAAAATGAAAAGTGTTTATTCAGTTTAGGTCCTTACAGAACACTTATGAATGTCAAATGAAGCTACCACTGGTTCGGGAGGTAGTTTTCCACTGAGAAGAAACAGCAAGAAACTCAGTAGTTACTCTTTTCAAAAAAATTATTGAATACAGATTCATTTGTAATCAAATAATTATATAAAAGCAAATTATATTATCAATTTTTTATCGTATTATGTATTGGTAAAAATATAATAATCTACAAAAGTACTATTAAGCAGTTAAGTATTATATAATTTAAATAGACGACAACAAAAAAAAACAAAGTAGTGCAGGCGTGGAATCAACATGTCCATGAGTTTTTATCATTTATATAATCTTCAACACTATAGTAAGCTTTTTTTATTAAAATAGACTTTACATGAGACTTAAACTTATGCAGGGGTAAATCAATTACATTTTGTGGTAGCTTATTAAATATTTTAATGCTTAATCCCACAAATGAGTTCCAACCTTATGCAATCTAAGATTTGGAACGGCAAGTTTGTGTTTGTTCCTAGTGTTCAAACTATGATTATCTGACTTTTTTGAAATACATGTAAATTTTTGTGTACATAGATGACGCAGTCTAGAATGTACTGAGACGGTAATGTTAAATATTTATTTGTTTAAATAATTCCCTTAGTGAGTCACGTGATTTAAGGCCGTATATGGCACGGATGGATCTTTTCTGCAATACAAAATTGTTTGTAGATCAGCAGCAGACCCCACAAAAAGTAGACCATAAGACATCACGCTGTGAAAATAGCTAAAATACACAAGTCTTGCAGTCTCAATATCAGTGAGACTTCTTATCTTCTTACAGCATATGCAGCGGAACTAAGCCTTCCTGCCAAAGCCGCATATGGGGACCCCACTGCAATTTTGCGTCTAATTTTTACCCAGGAAAACGGTTGAATTTTATTACTTCCATGGGTCCTTCATCCAAAGTGATGAAGTATCTACCTGCCTTACATTAGGCATTGTGAACTTAATACATTTGGTCTTCTTAGAGTTAAGAAGTAAATTATTGGTCGTAAACCAATGTAATACCTGAGAAAGTGTAGTATTTACATCGTCAAAAGTTTCTTTTTGTCTATCCACGTTAAATATAAGAGATGTATCATCAGCAAATAATACAGTTTCACATAGGTTTTGAGTATAATAAGGTAGATCATTTATATAAATTAAAAATAATAAAGGTCCAATATTTGAGCCCTGGGAACGCCCATCAATAAAAGGGCTCCGCTGAACTTGTTTCTCCGACATGTACGTTGTTTAGTACTGGCGCTGTGTGACTGTCAGTGGATATTTATTTATTTACAATTGTTGGTTTATCTAAGGTTAACCGAACACCTACCAATCCGCAACCTCTCCATAACTATGCTGCCTGGGAGAGCCTATTTCCTGCAGTGGGACGATAAAGCCTGATGACGATTTTCATTCACATAATGATGGTCCATCATTATCATCAGCTCAATAAACGTCCCCACCGAGGGTCACGAGTCCACCCGTAAGGGTGTTTAGGCCTCAGTTGTCCACGCGGACCCAGTGCGGATTGGCCGACTTCACGCACAACCTTTGTATTTATTTGCAGGCGTGCGCCACGATGTTTACTCCTTACGTTCTTAACCGTAAGAGCGTCGGATTAACGTACATATAATTTCGAAAATTCGAAACCACTTGGTACGTAGCGGGTTTTGAAACTCAGCCCTCCCGGGAGGAGGCGACAGTCTACACCATTGAGCCACCGACGCTCTGCGATGATGGCCATTGAAGTTAATTCAATCGTCGGATAGAACAAATTATTTTCTCAGCAAGTTGTAACATAATTTAATAAGTCAATCTCAGGGTGGATGGGATAACAAAATAATACGGGGATTATGTCACCGTATTATTTTGTTATCCCATATTATTTTGTTATCCCATATTATTTTGTTATCCCATATTATTTTGTTATCCCGTATTATTTTGTTATCCCATATTATTTTGTTATCCCATATTATTTTGTTATCCCGTATTATTTTGTTATCCCGTATTATTTTGTTATCCGTATTATTTTTGTTATCCGTATTATTTTGTTATCCGTATTATACTCCCTCACCCTAATCTGGCGTTTATTAGCATTGTTCAGACATCTTTATACATTTTGTATCATCCGACGGAGAATTGATTAATATAAATATCTTTTTATTTTAGATTTTACGGTCTATTTACCTTTTTTATTTTATAAGTGTACAGGACGGTCAGAACGCTCACCTGATGGAAAGTGATACGCCTGACCATGACAGAGCGGAATTGAAGGCGACCAACAACTGATAGACGGTTATTATCCTCCATCAACGCCGCCAGCGACGGTGGCTCAATGGTGTGGACTGTCGCCTTCCTACCAGGAGGGCTGGTTCAAATCCCGACACGTACGATATGTTCGTTATCCGACGCTCTTACGGTGAAGGAAAACATCGTGAGGAAACCTTCATGCACGCCTGCGAAGTGATTCGAAGGTTATGTGTGAAGTGGCCAATCCGCACTGGGCCCGCGTGGACGACTAAGGCCTAATCACCCTATACGGGTAGGCTCGTGCCCCTCGGTGGGGACGTTTAATGAGCTGATGATGAACGCCGCAATGTGCAGTCACCCAAGACAACGATGTTAGGTCTCTTATACCCGGTAATTTCACTTGCTTTAACCTTTTCAAAATGAAGTGTTCTCTTGCTATGTAAACCAAAAAACTATAAAATATAACATGATGTTTAATTCGATGGATGATGATGAAAAACATCCGCGTCTTGGCAAGCGTAGAGTAAGACGACCCCTTCCGATGGACCATGGCTTGCAGTTATGTCTAAGCGGAGGTACTTCTTGGAATGATTTGAATGTAAAATTTAATTTTTCGTAAATAATTAGCCCACCGTAACCTCATTCATTGGACAAAACGCACGCGTCGTTTTACGGGGATTTTCGGTACGGGAGTTTATTTTTAACCATACACATATATTCATCAATATACTGTAACTCAATAATATTAAGGCTTAAAACGGATCTAGAATTGTGTGCCACGATACCATATATAGACTGACCCAGAGGAAGTGAACCTCAATACAATTGATTACACAAATTAGGATTATCAATTTACATTTACTTTAGGGCATAGATTTAAATATATATGTACCTCAATGCTTTAGGGGTAATGCGGGTAGGCTCGTGCCCCTCGGTGGGGACGTTTAATGAGCTGATGATGAATACTTTAGGGGCTATAAATATTTAACAAATCTACCGTTAATTCAAATAACATTATAGTAACTTCAAATAGCAGACAGAAAACTAGCATTGACACACCAAAATATGCGCTGTACAAAATGCACATTTTTAAGATATTGCAGAAATAGCTAACCTGGAAAAATATTGATAGACGAAGAATTCTTTTGAACATAGTTTTGCTTCATTTGTTTATTTATAGACTTCATTTTATCATAAATAATTAAATATCTCGTCGACGTATCAACTGTTACACCAAATGGGTCTTCAACAATAATCCACACGCCATTACGACACTATTGAATTGAATTGTAAATTTGGTATTCCGATACAACTTTATGTTAATGGTTAAAAATGGTAATTGTATAGTGGAATGAACTGTTCATGTTATCAACTAAATCCTATCATAAAACATAATTACATAACAGTGCAAAATTTTGCTACTGAGACCTTATTACGATCCTATTAAGAGAATTTTAAAACTAGCTACATCGGGGCACAGGTAAAACATATCCGGGAGTAAAAATTAATATCCACTGACTTTCACACAGCGCCACCTAGCCCCAAGTTAAGCTCGAAGCCTGTATTATGGGTACTAAACAACTGGTAAACATACTTATATCATTTTTTTTTTGTAAATACATACATATTATACATAGAAAACACCCAGACCATTACAAACAGACATGTTCATGCACACAAATGTTTATACTGCCCGGGGATCGAACCCGGAAACCTTGGTGTTGCAGCCTACGTCTCAACCGCTACACCAAATGGGTCGTCAAACATGAGTTGTGTAATGCGTGTAGACCCCGCATTCAGATAAAAACCCCAACAGGATACAGGGTGCTGGGAATCGATCCCGTCATTAGCACCCCATTGGATAAATGTGTTGTATTGAACGATTGCGTCGGCGGGCTCGGGGTGCCACGTGAAACAAATCACAATAGGGCGCCGGTACACGTGACTCCGAGGGAGTTGATTGAACATTTGTTTGTATACCGGGTAATAATAGTTATTTTTTGTACTTTTAAATATGGAAATGTATTAAGAGAAGTAGACAATGCCGGACATAGCTAAAGGATTTTAATAATAGTAAATACTGACGACCCATTTGGTGTTGCGGTTGAGTGGTCGGCTGCAACACCAAGGGTTCCGGGTTCGATCCCCGGGCAGTACAAACATTTGTGTGCATGAACATGTCTGTTTGTAATGGTCTGGGTGTTTTCTATGTATGATATGTATGTATTTACGAAAAAAAAAATGTATTTAAGTATATTTATCCGTTGTTTAGTACCCATAATACAGGCTTCACGCTTAACTTGGGGCTAGATGGCGCTGTGTGAATGTCAGTGGATATTTATTATTTAAATACTAGATGTTTGTTTTGTTTTTAAATGGGAGAGACCTATGTCCAGCAGGGGACTACGATAGGTTGAAGTGAGAGAGAGATGATGCCCGAGCCGATTGACGCATATGTTGACTTGTTGTTATATTTATGACATAAAATTATTCATTAAAATTTTGACCTTAACGCGTAATTTTTGGGCAAATTTACTTAAGACCATAATCAGGAAAACGAGTTCTATGTTTCCCACTTGTACGTCTTTTTAGTATCTTAACAGTTTTCGGTGAACTGAAGAGCTTTTATCAATTATCAAAATTAGATGATTAATTAATTATTTCCGCTTCTTTAATCTATTGATTCTATGTTCTATATTGTATTTTTATTGTTAGTCATAATGTGTAAATGAATTTTGAAAATGTCTTTGGTAAATTTGCCAAAAACCCGATTTTTTGCACTATTCGTTAGAAAGGCAGTATTACTACAGCACGGATAAATAAAGCTAGCACCTTATCACTTTCGATAACACTGCACACATTAGACCAAGTCATTTGATCGCTCGGTCGCTTTGGGAGGGCATCTTACATGAAGCTAACTCCCTTCAAGGAAGCATCCCTTTGCGCACTTTAGTGGACTTAATAACATTATCTTTCCGTGTTTCTTGTTACCAGTGAACATTCGTGTATCCAAGTATACTTGTTGTTGTATGTATACTCATCACTCATCATCATCATCAGCTCATTAAACGTCCCCACCGAGGGGCACGAGCCTACCCGTATACGGTGATTAGGCCTTAGTCGTCCACGCGGGCCCAGTGCGGATTGGACGACTTCACACACAACCTTCGAATCTCTTCGCAGGCGTGCATGAAGGTTTCCTCACGATGTTTTCCTTCACCGTAAGAGCGTCGGATAACGTACATCTATTTTCGAAAATTCGAAAATACATTGGTACGTATCGGGATTTGAACCTCAGCCCTCCCGGTAGGAAGGCGACAGTCCACACCACTGAGCCACCGACGCTCTACTCATCACGCTTGGATTGGACTAACTTCCACATTTCCATGCGAGATGACTTGTCGCATATCGAACACTACTTTATTTTATATTTTTATTTATCTATTACAATATTTTTAAATGATCCCGTCAGCCATTATGTGAATAAATCATTTCGTCATTTAGGTACGTCTTACCTTCCAGAGTCATACCAAGATCACTTACACATTGGTTTCATATATTTAGGACCATTTCATTAATTAAATAAAAAAAATTAAATAAAACATATTTATTTCGGAATAAATTCCATAAATACCGAGCGAACCCGATAACTATGATTAATTTACTAAATATGAGTTCCAGACTAAAAAAATGTTTGTGAACATTTTTCATTCACTATGTATATCAAAAATACAAAATATCATTTAACGTCATCGCGACAATTTATACCCAAATGTTGAAGGTCGGCAAACTTAAGCACAGTGCATCAAAAACCATAAAACCTCTTACGGCCACGGGTTGCGCCTGTGTGCGTAGGTCGGGGATCGAACCCCATGCCGAGTATCGATCCGGCGTGCTCCCACCCGCACAACTTGCCCTATACTTTTCGACTTTACGGTCGACTGTAGAACGATTTAATGGTGTTACGCCGCAAACTTTGAAACAGGAAAGCAAAAGTTTGCGCTTCTCAAGACTACTTGGAAGGCGTATTTTTTTATGTTACTAAGAGAACAGTACAGTCAGATCGTTCACTTGGTACCAAGTGATACGCAATAGAAAGGTACCGTCCGTAGTCCGAGACGACAGAAATAAGATCTCTTATATTCAGCTATGACCGATATAGCCCAGAGGATTAGCAAGTTGAAGTGGTAGTGGGCAGGGCACATAGTGCGTAGATCCAATGGCCAATGGGGCGGAAAGGTTCTCGAGTGACGTTAGACCCAAATGTGATTTGTTTTAAAACAGTACATGAGGTAAAAGAAACAGGATTGAAGGTTGCAGATTAGGACAGTTAACAGAAAAAAGGTAATATGTGCCATTTTTAATTTGACAGTAATGTTATTAGTAAAAATTACGTAGCGTAAATAAATATTTTTTTTATGGAAGAGATTTTTAATTTATTTTTATTAATATGGTCATTTAGCATTCCGATAAGGTACAAATCTTACCTACCTAGTACCTGTGCGTCGGGACGCATCCCCAGACCCCTGAAAATCGGGAACGTCCCACGCATATCACACACCTGGCAACTCTAGTTGCAGTAACGGAAAAATACCAAGGCAAAGATAACTCTGCCTCCCCAATATCACAGAAAACATATAGAAATATATAAAACCTTTGAAGATCAACTTGCTAATTCTCACCAGAGTATTTTCCACTACTGCATGTTATACATAATTTTAAATAAATTGTCATAAATTACGTTTAGCACTCACATTTGAAACAAAAGCTGTGCGTGGCTGCCATTGGAACTGCTAGACCCTCGACGAGTAGACTCCGCAAACTGTAACAACGCAGCTCCATAAAAATCATAGCTCGAAATAACAAAACATAAAAGCAAGTTTATGGTTGCGAGAGTAACCCAGACCAATACAAACAAACATATTCATGTACACAAAATTTTGTACTGTTCGTGGATCGAACCCGGAATCGAACACACACATATAAAGAAGTAAAATATAATCTCCCAATGGACTACGGTAAATATCCAGAGAGCCACATCCCCGTCCGTGAAGGAAAACATCGTAAGGAAACCTGCGCACGCCTGCGAAGATTGTGCGTTAAGTCAGCAAATTTTGGGCCCGCGTGGATCACTAAGGCCTTTACATCCTATACGGGTAGGCTCGTGCCCCTCGGTGGGGACGTTTAATGAGCTGATGATGATCCATAGCCAGTGCTATAAAGAGCATTTTGAAATTTTTGAATCCCGTTTACTTGCCATTGCCAGTATTTGAGCGTATTCCCTAACCCTGGCGTAGACTGTTGCCTTGCGATCCGGAGGTTGCAGGTTACCACATGCCTGTTTCGCGTACGTACCCCTCGGTGGGAGACCTATATGAGCAGATGATGAAAATATATTCCACTAGTGGTATCAAGACTACTGACCTTGAGAGCTGGAGGGAGGGGGCGGGGAGCGGGGCGCGCTCAGAGAGCCGCACCGACGCCAGCGGCCCCCGCCTGGAACAACAAACACGTACCTCATTAAAGCCTGTATTCTGGAACGAGACTTAACGTTTATATTTACTTACATTGAGTTAAAATAAATAAAATATAAATATCCACTGACATTCACACAGCGCCATCTAGTTCCAAGTTAAGCGTGAAGCCTGTAGTATGGGTAACAACGGATAAACATACTTATGTTCATTTGTTTTTGTAAATACATACATATTATACATAGAAAACACCCAGACCATTACAAACAGACATGTTCATGCACACAAATGTTTGTACTGCCCGGGGATCGAACCCGGAACCCTTGGTGTAGTAGTAGTCTCAAATCAACGTCGCTACACCTAATGGGTCGTTGAATAGCGTTATATAAATAGCGGCATCACTTTCTATTGCATTTAATTAAAAATCAATGCTCGAGTCTCGTTTTAGAATACAGGCCTAAGTGTACTAGGTGGTAGACCCGATACCGAGTCGTCTAGGTAGGTACCACCGCAGCGATATCGTCCCGTGAAATACCAGTGTTATGCACTTTTGTGTATCGGGATGAGGGCACTGTAGCTAGTGCAATTACCGGATATATGAGACCTACAATCGGTCGCTACGAGTGACGCGTGCAGGGCTGTGTTGAAGAATAATAATGACTTTATATAGTGACTGTTTTTCTTCAATACTGTTCTGTCATGCATGTCACTTACCATCATGTGAACGAACTGACCGTCCTGATTATCAACTTTTGGGACCTGAACCAATCTCAAAGGCCCGTGGTGGTTCTTATATAAGGTTGGAAAGCCTAGAAGACACCATAAAGACTACAAACTCCAACAATATTAACATTTAACCAACTTTGCAAAGACGTTGAGTTTATGTTACAAAATATCTTTTGATTCACGCGCAACAAAGTTGGTTATTATAGCAAAATGATGTAGCATGGAGTCTATAAGGTGATCAAGCAATACTAAAAAAAAACATATTTGTCGAGATATGTCCAAATATATTTTTACCTATCCCTAAATCTAGCCACGCTGGTTTAACGAGATCAATCTAACCATTTGTCACCAAAGTATCTCTCTTAGTCAAACCATTATTCAATGCCAGATAAATAAAGAAATGCCCTGTGTTTGAACACCTTCAAACGTCACGTTTGTATAAATAAACAGAACTAAAGGGCCGGAGAAAACTGGGAAGGATATATTCAAATACTGGCATTCCCATTGCCACAAGGGATATATGATTATTAACGGGGTTACACACATCTAAAATGTTCTTATGAGTATTCCATTTCAATAACTCAAAGTATCGATATGATTTATCTACATACAGAATACTTTATTTTTTAATTACCTACAAAAAGAGTATTCAATATGGTTCAGCTTTCTCGATCATTGTGATGCCGTTTTGAGTTGATCTTTCTGTCAACATCTCCGTTTATAAAGTTATGGGCCATTCATTACCAGTGCTGCCGCCCAATAGTCTATCAATAGTCAATCGGTTGTTGGACAAAAGCAATAGTATCGATCGGCCTGTCGATAGTATCGATACTATCGATAACATAGTTTAGCGCAATAGTAATGGTACACTGCAATATTATCGATAGTATCGGCTTTGTAAAAATACACCAACTATCGATAGTATCGATGATTTTCGACGTCACTATCGATAGTCCAACTATTGATAGTTCGGCAACACTGGCCATTACCTAGTTTACCAATGTGAACACTATATGTGAACTGGTTACCGCAATCTTAAAACAGTATTGTTATAATGATAAGTCAGCATTTTGGTACCAGTAAAGACAAAGTCATATTATTATTGTTTCAAGAGATGGGTGTAACCACCCTGGACTTTACACCCCAAACACGGACATTTGCATAAGACTTTCGGCGCTGGTCTAGTAGAATACACTTAAATAAGATAGGCTCGAAGCCCGAGCATATCTAGCCAAGCCTACAAATACAAAATCACATAGCAACCGGCAAGAAAGCTACGTTAATTTCCAAGGCAACAAGAAAATAATTATACGTTTTCAACACATAACGAGTTGTGGAGATGAATAAGAAATGTCAATTATTTTTAAAGTATAGGCTTTATGATGCATCGTTTTTTAATAAAGTACCGGTAGTAGATTCTACACGCAAAGTTGATTTAACATATTTATGAAAACCTGGGCTATGTTAATTATTAGTTAGTATTATCGACATCATCAGCCTATAACGGCCTACTGCAGGACACAGGCTCACGAGCGTAGCCAGACTTGGGATCAGGGTGGGGCAACAGTGAATCTATAATTTCTAAAGAATAAACGAATAGCAAATTTAGCTATGGAACAACGTACGTACGTACGGTTTTCACAGTTTCGGAGAAGTGGCGAGAGCATATCAGCAAAGTTTGGGCCGTTACCTACCACGGTGGTCCAATAAGAGTTGTAATGTTAACACCTACCATCCTAAGATAGTTTTTTAAAATCTTCTATAGGCATACCTTTGACCGCCATCTCACCTGATGGTAAGTGATGTTGCGGCCGCGGATGGATCATGCCTGCCTAGAAACAGCCTATAACAACTCTTGCCTTGAAGACGGCCAGGTTGTAATGATCAGGGTACACATAAGGAGGCAAAGAGTTCCATTATTTGCGGTGCGCATTAAGAACGAGGCACCATAGTGGGCTGTGCGGATGTGTGAAATGTCTACCTCCCTACATAGTAGCTAGAGTCTAACGGAATGTCTCATTTCGGACAATCAAGTGATTCAGCTTGCAAGGTTCTAACCAAACTAGAAGAAAACACTCCAAGCTAATTTTACATGTGGTCACCCCATGTAAACGAAAAATATAAATATCCACTGACATTCACACAGTGCCATCTAGCCCCAAGTGAAGCGTGAAGCCTGTATTATGGGTACTAAACAACATATATAACAAACTTATGTTAATTTAACTATCTCAGATAGAGTTATACGTCTAGACATAATACTAAACAATAAAGTCACACACCTAATACAGTGTTATGCTCCAACAGAAAAATCATTATTAGAAGATCTGGAAGAATTCTACGAACAGATACAAATTGCACTAGAAAATACAAATAAAATACTATAGTAATGGGAGACTTCAACGCTAAAATTGGGATGCCTACAAAAGAAGACAAGAAAGTTATGGGCCCCTGGGGATATGGGGAAAGAAATGAAAGAGGCAAAGTACTAATTCAATTCTGTTTTGAAAACCAACTCTTCATAATTAACTCACAATTTAAGAAAAAAGTTCAACAAAAATGGACCTGGATATCTCCTGACGGCAAAACCCGAAACGAAATAGACTTCATTCTAGTTAAAAATATCAAAAAAGTCTCAAATCTTGAAGTACTAAACACACCATTCCCTACAGACCATCGAATAGTTAGAGCAAGCTTCATCCCATCACAACGACTCAAGAAACCACGAAACCAATACAGAAATAAAATGAAAAGATTAAGCTTATTCGAACATGAATTACTTAAAAACGCTTTCACAGAAAAAATTGGCAATATACCAAACCAAGATGTAGAATCAACATACAAAAAAATAGTTAACAGCATCAAAGAAGCGGTACAGAAGTTACCTAATGAAAATAAAAAAAAATTCACAATATCACCATACATAGAAAACCTAATTGAAAAGAGAAACGCACTTAAGTATAAAACAAACAAAACAGATCCGAAAGAAATCAGCTCAGTGCACTCTATAAATTAATTAGGAAACAAATAGGAAGAGACAGAAGAAAGTACAAATATAAAATAATTGAAGAGGAAATAGAAAAAAGGTCATCTGTCAAAAGAGCGCACAAAATAATAAACACTAATAAAGACTGGATTATGACCTTGAGAACAAGGGATAAAAGTATATCAAACAGAAAAGATATTATTAAAACAGCCACCGAATTTTACAAGAACCTTTATGAAGAAGATGAAAATAGCCATAATTTCAAAGATTTCAGAAAAGAAGAAGATAATCATTCCCCACCACCACTGCTACCATGTGAAATCCATCAAGCGATTAAATATCTCAAATCTGCAAAAAGCCCAGGAGATGATGGAATTACAAACGACATTCTAAAAGCAATAATTGAACCTCTAACACCTTTATTAACAAATCTTTTCAATGATATTATAGAATGGAAAATATTGCCAAAAGAGTGGGGTGTATCTATCATAACCCTTCTGTACAAAAAAGGGGATCCTAAAGACATGAATAACTACCGCCCAATATGTCTACTGCAAACCACATACAAAATATTTGCAACAGTGCTATTAAACAGAATTTCGAAACTGCTAGATACCAACCAAACTAGAGAACAAGCTGGGTTTAGGCGAACCTATTCAACAATAGACCACATTTTCACTCTAACACAAATAATAGAAAAATACATGGAATATGGCAAAAAATATATATTGCTTTATAGATTATTCTAAAGCGTTTGACTCTATAAAACATCAGCCTCTATGGTTAGCCTTGAAGAGCCAAGGGGTCGAAAAAGCATATATAGAAATATTACAAGAAATTTACAAAATCAGCAATGCAGTAGTCAAGTTAGAAAGAAAAGGAGAGCCATTTAAAATCAAAAGAGGAGTAAAACAAGGGGACCCAATCTCTCCAAACTTATTTACTGCTATATTAGAGCACATTTTTAGACACCTTGATTGGGAAAATATTGGCATAAGAGTAAATGGTGAATATCTAAATAATCTTCGCTTTGCTGATGATATCGTCCTCATAACGGAAACTCATGTAGAACTAGAACATTGTTATCAACTCTAGAAAATGAAAGCAAAAAATATGGGCTTAAAATGAATGCAAAAAAACCTTTGCAATGACAAACAGTGAGAAAATACCGATTAAAACAGGATCTAATACAATAACCTATGTCGACGAATATGTTTATTTAGGAAGAAACATAACATTATACAAACCAACATCAGTAGAAGTAGAACGTAGAATAAAGAAAGCATGGAACAAATACTGGTCTCTCAAAGACATATTCAAATCAAAAATCCCAATACATCTAAAAAGAAAAGCAATGGATACTATCATTCTCCCTACCCTACTTTACGGATGCCAAACTTGGACCTTAACCAAACACATTGCACAAAAGATAAATGTTTCCAAAGAGCCACAGAAAGGAGCATGCTAAATATAAAACTAAATGATAGAAGAAGAAACAAAGATATAAGAAGGTTTACAGGCATATCGAATGCAGTGGAATTAGCATGTAGATTAAAATGGCGTTGGGCAGGTCACATAGCACGAAAAGAAGATAACAGATGGGCAGAGCGAATAATCCATTGGTACCCAAGGACACAAAACGACCACGTGGCCGACCAAGGCGACGATGGTCCGATGATATCATCGAGGTGGCTGGCCCTACATGGACGAGACAAGCCAGAGATAAAGAAAAATGGAAGGAGATGGAGGAGGCCTACGCCCAAAAATGGGCTCCTCATGTTTAACTTATTTGTATAATAACTGTGTAAAATAAAATGTACTGTAAAATGAGAAATAAAAGGCTATAAATAATAAATAATAATAATGTTAATTTTTTTGTAAATACATACATATTATACATAGAAAACTACCAGACCATTACAAACAGACATGTTCATGCACACAAATATTTATACTGTGCGGGGATAGAACCCGGAACCCTAGGTGTTGCAGCCAACGTCTCAACTGTTACACCAAAAGGGTTGTCAAAATGATAATGAAAAGTGTTTATTCAGTTTAAGTCCTTACAGAACACTAACATATGTCAAATTAAGCTACCAATGTGATGTGAGTCAGGGACACAGGTTAAAATCATGAGGAAATCTACACCAAGTCTTAACTCATAACAGAAAATAATATGAATATTCAACCCTCTGACTGCCAATGATGCCTTAACACACTAGACACAATAGATTTTCTATTCCGAGCATTCAATGGGTTAATAGTGGAATAATGCCCTTAGAATGCCTTTAAGAGGTTATACATAGCACAAGTGGAAACTTACAAAGCACAATACATGAATCTATTTTCTATGTGCTTGCTATGTTCGAGCAAGAAAAAAGTTACAATTATATTTATTTTTAAGTAAAAACTTACACAATTACATTTCATTATTTAAACTCAAATAGAATAAGTGGGTGTTACTAATTTTAGCTTTAATTTTGAATGACAAAAGAAGAGATTTTCCCAAACAAGGGAAAACATTAACATCATCACAAAAGCTCATCCTAATGCTTAAAAATACTTAACCATTTGGATGAGCTTTTTGTGCACACTTTACAGGCATATTCCAACACATAAATATAATATCATGTCTATCTTAAAATGTTCAATTTTAAACATTTGACACTAGCTTTCTATAATTTTATTGAATACTACTGATAGTTGATAATGTTAAATCAAAAATAGTTTTGAGTGATGCTTAATCCATTACATGTATAATCTATTGTTGAATTCTAATTAGATTTCTGTTCAATTGAATTTTGTTAATATGATAGTTTATTTACAACATACATAATTACCTGTATACAACCCAAATAATGTCACAGATTAAATTAGAGGTAATTATTGATAATTTAAAAAGGGCATATGGCTTCTAATTCAGTGAGATTGAAGGCAATGCAACAACAAATTTGGAGGTAGAAATTCAATGCAAATAAAAAATAAACTAAACAAAACTTGCCATTACTTTTGCCAAATAGACGTGTTAACATTAATACGTTAAATTCAATCAAGATAAAACAAAGAACGTAAAGATTTTATCAGTAAATCTCAAAATCGTTAACAGTTCAATGTCAAAAATGCTTTTAAAAATGCACGCTATGGAAGGCGTAGGGATTTATTTGAAAAATATATTAATTGCTATGGTTCTTACCATTGTATCCAATTTTAATTCCGGTTTCAATATTTTACACAAAATAATAACAAATATCACAACAAATCTCCCACGCAGAAGTGGTTTGCAATTTTTGAGATATAGTGATGTGTATGTGATGCGACTTAGATACGAATGCGATATCGGTTGAAAAATCGTTATTCGTTCGTCTAGACAAAAAATATAAAACCCTAATATCATAAACTCTTATATTTTAAATATTAGTAACTATTTGGTTTCTGTTGGTACCTAAATTTGTGTCACTCATTATTACTGAAAATTCAGTCCAACTTTGAATTTTATTGAAAATAATGATTAATTTCGTCTTATTCGAAAAAGTATCTTACAAGGCTTTAGGTTTTTTATTCATAATTATCCTCTCCATTACAACTCTTTTCTTTTTAATTAATACCTGAGCAAAAGTGCGACATTTTTATGTTGCCTGAAATTGGAGCTATAGTTTTATTGAATATGAAACTAGCCACCCATACCTGCTTCAGAAGAAGAAGAAGAAGTAAGAAACGCAATTTTTAAATCTGTAATATTCGCAAATATTCATTTAAATCATATGCTGTGAAGGGCCATATAATTGATTTCTGTAGACCTTTTTAATGTATCTACTCGTAATACTCAGTACATTATTTTGATAAATTCTGTCGGATTCAGCCTGCGTTTGCAATGTAAAAGCGGAAAAAATTAAATGAGAAACCTACAAAATAACAGTATTTTCCCACTATTTAATTGGTGCTATTATACATAAACTTTCCTCTTGAATCACTCTATCTATTAAAAAAACTCATCAAAACCCGTGGCGTAGTTTTAATGATTTAAGCGCACATAGGGACAGAAAAATTGTATACTATGTAGTGATATGTGTTACATATATTGACTGTAAACATATCGATTAGAAAGACGAAAATATCAAATTTCAAATTTACGCAAACTTACACGAATGACTGTATAAACATCACTATAGTGCGTTTTGTAATTCATATTTAAATAGTTTTTTTAACTCAATAACTCTAATCAAAGTTCCTATTAGATTTTTTATTATATTTAATTTCTTTATGATTTTTTTTAATCAAAAAAGGAAAATTGAATAAATCTAAGAAAATGCCATACTCTGCAGTAGATACTGACTGAAGTGTCATGTCAAAGACGTCAGTGTCAGTATTGTCAAAAATAAAAATTAAGTTTTCAATGTAAAATATTTAATGAAATACTACTGAAATTAATAAAAATATAGTCTTTACTAAGGTATTTGAATTATATTTATATCGCAACTAACTGTGAAATATTTTTTTAGCATTCTCAGTTAATAAAATATCGTGATGTAAGATGATGTGTTTTGATAGTTTTGTTAATAATTTTCAATGGACTTTAAATTTTGATAATGTTACATAAACTGTTTTAAGTATCTATAAATGTGAAACGTAATTGCAGTACATTTATTTTGTAGATGTTGAAATTCAGTGGTGCTGTAATTTGGAGGTTAGGAACAAGAGCGACTATACGTAAATACTCAGGCCCTGGCGCTACCGTTCTGAAATCCGAGAAGAGTGATGCCACACGCAGTGTGTCTGACAAACATACAGCCGTTCCATCATTAGACAACAAAGATGATTCAGGTATAAACAAAGCTGGGCGGCAAATACTATGAGCAGTAAGCACATTAGTTTGTTGCATTGGTAATGCTTTTACAAGAGCTATGCTTTTAGCTACATATTCTGCAGACTTATCTAAATTTTGTCACTTTTTCACTCAACAATTCTTTGTGTAAAATAGGTTTAGGAAAATACAAGTACTTATAGCTATTCTAATAAGGTAATAGAAGTGCTAGTAATGTTTAATACTTTATCAACAGTGGGCCCACAGTAATCTGCCTTTTATCTCTTCTAGCACCCTTGTCTTACAGGGTATTATTTATTCATAAGAGGCATAGAATTTTGTTTTGACTCTCACTGCTTTTATTGAGATTGATTAAATGTGATGAAAATAGCTGTGTAGTCTGGTGTATTAACTGTTTATTTATTGTGAGTTAGATATTCATATCTAATAGTGTTGTTACAATCTCAGCAACCAAAGCATAAATACTTACTAATAAAGAATAATGTGAAGTTGTAACAATTTGTCAGATTACATGGTTATTTTGTAAAATATCTGAGTATGGGGGGCTTAACACTAGGAAGTGTTCATAATCTGAGAAATTCAATGGGCTGATACTGCTCTGCAAAATGTTTGTCAGATTACCAGGGGTCCACTGTATATATATGGCTTTCCAGATACATTTCAAGTACAATACAACAATACAATTTAATAAGGCTTGAAAAAATGTGTGAATAGTCTCATTTAAAGCCTACTTTTGGGAATGTTTTTTTGGTATTTTTTTTTATGTTATGAAGTGAACAGGACGGTCAGGACGCTCACCTGATGGTAAGTGATATGCCTGACTAGGACTATGACAGTTATTCTCCATCAATGCGGTACTGCCCATCACCGGAGACAACAGGTGTTAGGTCTCTTATACCCTAGTTAATTTCACTAGCTACAGTGCTCTCATCCCGAAATACTAATTGCATAGCACACTTATTTCATGGGATGATATCTGACACTGCAGTGGTATCTACATAGACGACTCAGTATCGAGTCTACCACCAAGTCAAATTTAATGAGGTAAAAATTATTATATTCAACTAATTTTAATGAGGTAAAAAGGTTTACAGGCCAGTAGTATATCTAGCTTATAACTAAGATAATAACATTATCTTTATATTATCTCTAAACATAAATTATAATGGGTTCTTGAACAAGTTACCAAATTGTTAATGTTTTTCTATCATTATAGGATTAGTGGCAGCTGCATTTGCACATCTCAATTCACCGGATACGGATAACAAGAAGAAGCCGAGTTACAAGTCCGCTAAGCAGAGCAAAGGCCAGATGCTTGACATACAGATTCAGAGAGCCAATGACATAAATGGTCTCTTAGCCGTGGCGGAGAATTCCATAGTGTCACGACGGCATGCTTTGAAAGTAAGTTCTTTTAAAGGATATGTAATTGATAACATTCATGATGAAAATGGTAACTTGATAGTTGCACCAGTTAGATAAGTGCTTTATTAAGTCTATTAGTAGAGTCAGCAGTTATCTTTTAATTTAATTTTTAATTATTTCGTACAAAGGTTGACAACTTAAAAGTAATAAAAAGATTTCTTCCAGCAGACCCAATAATATTAAAGAAAACTAAAATGTTAGGCAATTGGATAATAATGTTAGACAAATAGATTCATTGATCATTGTAGCCTTATATGGTTACTGCTGAAGGATGACCTCCAGCTATGTTCCAAGTGGACAAAATCATCATCTGTCCACCGTAACTGATAACCAGATCATCAAAGGCCCGGATTCTATAACGAGACTCAATATTGATCTTTACTTAAATTGAGTTAGATAGAGATAGCACTATATACGATTTAACTAAAGATCAATGCTTGAGTCTCTTTCAAGAATATGGACCTAAGTAGTTGGAAGTCCCCCTTACCTTCTTCTGTTCCATGGAAGTCATTTAAGACCTTCGCTGTTTGGGATTAATACTCTTGAAATGTGACATTTACAAATCAATTGAGATCAAAATTACCTACTGACAACTAAGAAAATGCAACTTAATATTTTAACTGGTCAGAAATAAAGGCTGGATTTGATTGATAAATATTTTTAATTTTTCGTTTTTCTTCTAGATGGTGTCAGTTCTATCAGAATGGTCCAACAGCAACAAAGTGAAGTTATCAGACTTTGAGAAAGATCCCCGGTTTCTGAAGTTGTGTAGGATCCTTGCCAGATCACCGGCCACCGAAGCTGTGAGCTCACTGACCATGGCAGAGGACCTCAGCACGGTCCTGGGCATCACAGGAGATGATGAAGCGGCTAGGCTTATTGCCAATTTGACATTGCCACAAATGGTGAAGGTATGTTAATTTTAAATTAGTAGTCTTAAAGTAGTATTGTAGATAACGACAGCCCAAACCAGTGGTAGCTTGATTTAAGTGTTCTATAGGGACCTTAACTTAATAAAGACATTTTTGTTTTTGATTTTTTGAGTTAAAATATATTTAGATAGATTTATCTTAGGATAGCAGTTGCTGGCACCAATCAATCTGCATTGGGTCAATATATAACGATCCACGGCAGGGATCAAGCCCCCTCACGCATGATCATGGGGAGATTGGGTCTTAACCCACCACGCGGGCACAATGCTGATTGGTGGGTTTTAACGGCTATCATACTAAGATTGTAGCCTAAACCATTGATGGAATGTGCTCAGTAAGGCACGGTTAACTATGGTGTTTAAAAAATATATACATTTTCATTGAACAATTAGTTATGTTCCATAACTGTTGGTAGGTGATGAAGGCCCTGCAGCAAAAGGGTCGGCGGAGTACGCCCTTGCTGCGCGCGCTGTCGCACAACATCAGCCGTCAGTCCGAAGTCTTAGACCTCAAGAAATCGGCCGATCTGCTGTACTCTATGGCCTCGCTCAATTTCCCCGATCCCGTACTTTTAGATAGGATATGCAAGTAAGTATTTTGAGTTGTTAAGAATGTATGTGAAATTTATCTTTGAATTTTTTAAACAGTCGATATAAAAAATATTAAAAAAAGCTTATATCGATTGAATACAAAATAGCATAATATAATAATAACTTTATTTCACTCACAAGCATATTTTTATTTTTTATTTATTAGGGCAACCAACAAGATAAACACTGGTACAAGCAACAACAGATTAGAGACAAACTTAATGCTAAGTGTCACCTTACTTATAGGTTGCCACGGCATGCAATGTGGACTATAGTGTTAAAATTAACAATTTTAAAAAATTATAAATTTAAAAAAAATGGATTGATGTACAATTAGTAAATTCAGCAAATCAATCAAATACACTGAATGAATATATTAATGTATCAAGTTCAAGGCGTCAAGCACTGCAGTCAAAAGACTGCAATACTTGACGCCTGAATTTTGAGCTTATATGAAAATATCGATGTCACATTCTTACTGAGCTTATTGTATTGACGCTGTAGCTATGCATGGTGGCGTGATGACTTACATTGGTCCTACTACCCTTTACAAAGAAAGGCACGTGCCTTCCGGCTCGCCTAATCTATACGGTACATTAAACTGTATAGATCGTAAAAGAGAGGAACAGTCTGTAGTGCCGTTAATTATTTTGTATAGAAACATTAAATCTAACAGGAGCCTACAATCCTTTAAACTATGGAGTCTGAAAAAGTCAGCCTTTCCCTAAGAGGGCAGTTCTTTTGCCTTA
Organism: Leucinodes orbonalis; assembly: GCA_019425675.1. Taxonomy (NCBI): domain Eukaryota; kingdom Metazoa; phylum Arthropoda; class Insecta; order Lepidoptera; family Crambidae; genus Leucinodes; species Leucinodes orbonalis. Next base: position 74,228 of record PQWD01003368.1, read on the forward strand.
TGAGTCTGATATGAGAGATGCCACAAGAATCGCTTCTGGCACGCTCTATACGTTTAATGTGAACGTCGTAGTGGGGGACCAGACCTGGCTACATACTCTAGCTGGATCGAACTATGTTTTGTACAATAGGATTTTTCGTAGAGGGCTTTCTTAATTCTTTAGCATTCGTTATACGAACCCAGCATTTGAAACCTTTGTTATAATTGTTAGAAATGCTTATGCAAACGTAACTTTTTGTCCAGAACAACCCCAAATCACGAATAGTCTCCACTCTTCTAAAATATGACCCTAATATTATACGTCGGGAGTGAAACATTAGTACATCTTGAGAATCTTATAAATTTAAATTTGTCAAGGTTCAAAAATAACTGGTTATCATTACACCACATCGCAAGACGATCCAGATCCTCTTGTAATAATTTTGAGTCGTTTTCATCACGTATTTGCATCGATAATTTCATGTCATCAGCGTACAGAAAACACTTGGCGTGGTGGAAGACAGTTACAATGTCATTTATGAAAATATTGAAGAGGATTGGACCTAAGTGTGAACCCTGCGGTACACCGGACGTACACACAATTATCTTAGAAGAGAAGCCGTTAACCACCACTCTCGACCTCCTTTGTTGAAGATATGAGGAAAGCCATGCAAGTAGATCTCCAGTGATGCCGAAGAAGTATCAAAGGCCTTACTGAAGTCAGTATAAATTGTGTCCACAGAAAGTCGCTTGTCTAGATATCCACATACTTGGCTTAAGAACGAAACGAGATTGGTGGCCGTTGAACGCGATTTAAGGAAACCAAATTGCTGAGGCGATCACAATATCAGAATTTATCATTTTAACAACATAACAGTTGGACACAATTTCAGTTTGTGAGCGACTGACGCCTGTTATGGGTATATACATACCGGTAGTACAGGTCGCCAGACCCTCATCATCTCGGGAATGAACTAAAAGCTATGTTGAAAACATATGTTAACAATAGGTCCTTATACATAACAACTGGAGTTGGTCATCTCAAAATATAAACACTACTACATATAGTACAATAAGTGCATCAATAGAAAGTGTACAATGTGATTAAATGGAGCGTAGTGTACAATAGGGTTGTTGCGAACATTCGCATCCGCATCCGCAAATGCGGAACTTCGATAGATTTGGACATCTGCATCTGCATCCGCATCCGCATTAATCAGTGCGGATGTCATGCGGATGTGAATATCATGCAAGTAGCTACAAGAAAGAAATTGGCGAGCCGCGAGCCGGTCACACGTGGCATGACCAATGAGAACGATTAGTAGTAGTAGTTATTAGGAGCGACAGTAGGTGTTTAATATAAAAAATCAATACTTATGTTGATTTGATTACAATAAAAATGTAAATAATTAATTATCATTGTTTAATTCTTCATTAATAGATTTTATTTAAATAATATCTTGAACATTCGCATCCGTAGATGTGAGCTTCTAAACTCCGCATCCGCATTCGCATCCGCGGATGTCAGCCTTCAAAAATCCGCATCCGCATTCACATCCGCGGATGTGAAAAAATCAGCATCCGCAACATCCCTAGTGTACAAGATGTATGATACTGACAGAGTATTATAGACTGTGCAAACGTGTCGAAGTAGGATTCGGTTTCATTGTAAGATTTTGCAAGAAGTAAGCCAATTGTATTATTTTTGCAGTCAAAAGAATTAAGTTCATACAAGGCGATTTCAGAATTGATTCTATTATACAGAAATGGACCGAGGAAAAATAGAACCTTTTTGTAAAACAATAGTTAATTGTGGGGACTGGGCAAATTTTGTCTTTCCGTCTCTTTGGTGATCGGAATATATAGTTCTCTGATGCTGAAGATATGTGACATCCAGAATAACAGTTGTGCACGTAGCAAAGTATTAACTTTTGCAAATCTTATAGAGTTCGATTGTTGGAAAAGTGATTGACGAAAAGTAGCTACTTTGATACGCTCTTTGCGCAACTTCAAGAGGTTTAAGAGTATTTGGTGTAGTATTGCTACACCTCCCCAAGAATACAATATTTAAGTATTGACGACAAAGGGCATTTTACACTTGTGTAGTACAGTAGGATTGCAACGTTCTTAAGTTTGAATACATAAATAGTTTACGCACTCTACCTGTAAGGCCTTTGAATATGTCTTAAGTTCAAATGCTTATCAGAGTAATGCCATATACTTTATAGTGTCAACAGACTTAGTGATGACACTGGCAAGAGGAAAGGGACCAATCGGACACACGTGCACTTTAAGTGATGTAGTAAATAAGGTTGCATTAGAGCTCGTAGAAACGTAATAAAATTATTTTGTATATCAAGGTAAGTTTGTGCTCTAGTAACAGGCTAAGTAGTGTTAATCCATTTGTGCGTGTGCTGTAGTTCCAATATAACCTATAACATATACTCATTTATTTAGAATATAAGTTTTAATATCGTTTATCATTCTTATGTTTGTACAATACATTGAGAACAAGTAATATTATTAGTTGTATATTTTACTGTTTTTAGGTTTATAATAACAATAGATAAGTTAACATTATTGTAAAACGCCATTTTTGATTTTAAAGTACGATATGTATTTGTTAGTAATACAAAATCTTAATAACCATGTAAATACTTCGCATGTGATTGAAATCAAATTTATTGCATTTTAATATTCCAAATCATCACTATGATTATCTACATATTTAATAATATTTAAAGAGAAAGAGGTATTAATCCTTCAAACGCCGTTAACGGATATGCCCAACAGAAACTTTAGCTATGATATAGTTTTTTTAATGAAATTGTAACTAATTTTCATATGGGCTCACCGGCCTGAAATAAACGATTGAATTGAATTGAAGAAATTTTTTTCTATTGTGTCTGGACTCATGACGATGAAAGACGTAAAAGTGCGTCACTTGACCCTAAATCAGCAGTTATTGACCAATTTAAATGATAAAAAAAAAATGTGTATAATGACTGAAGTTGAATACGTAAGACACAAGGAAAATTAGTTTAACAAAATAACTGGACCATCTTACTTCCACTGTTGCCTGTAAAAGTCCATGTTATGTTTAGATAGATAGACTCTTTATTGGTCACAATGAATTAAATACAAATACAAAAACATTAAAACCAATACAGTGGGCATAGGCCTTACCGCTATAAACGATGTTTAGTCATTATGTTATGTAACCTGTTTATGTATGTAACAACATTGTCATGAGGAAAGCAATAAATAAAATAAAATAAAATATCCACTGACATTCACACAGCGCCATCTATCCCCAAGTTAAGCGTGAAGCCTGTACCTATTATGGGTACTAAGCAACGGATAAACATACTTATATACATTTTTTTGTAAATACATACATATGATACAGCCACGCGGATAGTCAACGATCCGTCGATCACCAATGGTTTGGATTCCTTAGCCTTGCGCAGAGATGTTGCGAGTCTGATGGTTTCGTCATCGGACTACCCGCCATAAGATGAAATTCTATCCTCATCATCTTGATTGGCGTTCGACTACAGTTCGATTTATGCGCAATTTTATTCCACGCACTTCGCTAATATGGAACGACCTACCAGCAGCGGTATTTTCTGACAAATATGATATAGGAACCTTCAAGAAAAGAGCGTATACCTTGTACTGTGATATAAATGTGTGCCCCAGCGACGTGGTGGAGTGTCTCCCGTCGGAGGGTGAGCGCGCGTCGGCCGTGTCGTCGGTGGCGGTGTCGCTGGGGGTGCTGCGGGCGCGGCACGAGGCGGCGCTGGCGGCGGCGGCGGCGGCGCTGCGGCCCGCCCGCCCCGCCCACCACGCGCCGCCCTACTCACCTGCGCCACCCTGGGCTACCTGCCGCCCGGTGCTGAGTATCTACTTGAGGTGACACTTAGTCATATAGCTGTAGGACGCTGGGACTATGCTTTTAGTTTAATGTACTTTCAATGTCGCCCTTGTCGACCTAGAGCGTCGGTGTTTTAATGGTGTGGACTGTTGCCCTTATACCAGGAGGGCTGAGGTTCAAATCCCGCCACGTACCAATGTGTTCTCGAATTTTCGAAATTATATGTACGTTATCCGACGCTCTTACGGTGAAGGAAAACATCGTGAGGAAACATGCGCACGCCTGCGATTAGATTCACAGGTTGTGCGTGAAGTCGTCCAACCCCTTACGTGTCCGTGCTCCTCACCTGCGCCACCCTGGGGTACCTGCCGCCCGGTGCTTACTATTTACTTGAGGTGAGACGGAGCTTTTAGTATAGTAGAGCCTTTACAGCACACTGGAGTCTGGAGAAACTTGGTAGACTATGCTGTGTCGCTATTGGTGGAGCATCTTTTCTGGTCTTAGCAGAGCACACTGGGTTACCATCTCTTTAAACAATGATACTGTTTTAAGAGATTGCGGTAACCCTCTGGTGTTGGTAGACCCCATTAACTAGAGCGGGTAGTGTCTCCCGGTGGTGGTATGTCTGGGTGCGTTGCGGGCGTGTCAGGCCCGCCCCGCACTCCACGTGTCCGTGCTACTCACCTGCGCCACCCTGGGATACCTGCCGCTTGATGCTGAGTATTTACTTGAGGTGACACGTTACTTTTACTGTTGTGTGGACTGTTGCCCTCTTACCGGGAGGGCTAAGATTCAAATCCCGACAGGTACCAATGTGTTTTTGAAAATATATGTACGTTATCCGACGCTCTTACGGTGAAGGAAAACATCGTGAGGAAACCTAGTTAGTCGGGTCTACCAACACCAGGACAGTGTGCTCTGCTAACACCAGAAAAGCTGCTCCACCAATAACGTCCAATAACAGTCTTCATTATCATCATCAGCTCATTAAACGTCCCCACCGAGGGGCACGAGCCTCCACGCGGGCCCAGTGCGGGTTGGCCTACTTTACGCACAACCTTTGAATCTCTTCGCAGGCGTGCGCAGGTTTCCTCACGATGTTTTCCTTCACCGTTAGAGCATCGGATATTTCAATGTGGTCGACTTACGTTCGTGAATGAATTCAGCTTGTCGACCATTGAAAACCCAATTCTACTCATCGAATACTTTATTTTCCCTTTAATTTTTTTCATGTATCTTTGATTTATAATAACACTGTCAAGAATTACAACCACAAATGAGGTCATAATTTAGCATGCGGGCAAAATCAGGCATTTTCAGAGTGTCGACATCTAATTCCATGGTTTCGCAGACTATATTAAAAAAATGTTTATGTAACTGATCCATAGGACTTTTATATGGCCGGATCTCGGACTCACCGTGTGCGTTGAATCCGTTGGACTTTTTACTCACGGAGCGTAAATTTTTCTCCGCCGCGGAGAAATGTCCATCGTCTGCGTAAGCTCTAAAACCAACCGTTTACGATTCTCAGACCGCAGTGAATCTAAAAGAGGAGGATATGGCCAGGCCGTCGTCGTGGCTCGACCTGGTGTTCTCCCTGCTGATATTGGAGAAGGCGGAGAAGCGACATCTTGAGTCTACCCTCAGGCCGGAGTTCATCGACAAACTACTGTCCTCGGGAGGTGAGTTCACTATAAAATTGGACTAAGTCTGAACCTGGGGCCAGACCAACGGGAAATGTCTTAATTGAAGCGTTCACTTCAGGTGTGGCCACCACATAAACGCGATAATTTTCAACGTCTTTTCAACGCCGTTTGGCGTTTGACGATAACTCGACTGTCGGTACATCAAAGAGATTTTCGCGTGGATGAATGCGTTGAAGCGGTCACACTTGATATATCAATTAGTGTCGTGATCGCAGGGTTGCCTCTTTTTATATTTGCGTTTAAAGTACATTGGTTATTATAGGTGTTGCATTTTGTATTAGAAATTGTAATTCTTCGCGATAATAAAATCTGGTATTATTTATTCCGTAAAAATATTATATTCCTACCGAATACCACTCGTCAATAAATACAAAAATAAGTTATTATGATATGCGATACGGCGAGTAAAAAAAATATTTATAAATGTTTGAACTATTGTTAGTGTGTAATACATACGACTAATATCAAAATCGGCATCATTAAATCAAATTACGCAAAATAAAGTATTTTTGCGTACTTTAATGCTCCTGTAAATTAACTTAACTTTAAATTTTAATGTAATTGGGTACAATTAAATTAAATAACGTAAAATATTTTATTATAAAGTACGGGCGGCAACCCTGATCTTGCCGTTTTTCTCTCCATCCAATGGGCATCGACGCCCATCAATAATTAAAATTCAAAAATTAAAATCGCTGTAGACCATAAATCAAAAATTAAAATCGCTGTAGACCATACTTCATAAGTTCAAAATAATGACCTTAACGTCTAGATAGCTATATCCAAGAAATTGTTACATTTGTTTTAATAATTTAAATCGTTTTCCAAAAATGAAAAATACACATAATGTGAACACAAGACACAAAGAATTACTACAATTACCGTATTCCAGAGTAAAATTATTAAATACTAGTCCATACTATATGGCCATCAAAATATTCAATAAATTACCCTTAGATATTAAAAAGCAAAAAATTATACCGAATTTAATACAAAATTAAAGCAATTTTTAACAAATGTATGCTTTTATAACTTGGAGGAGTATTTCAGCAACAAAAAGACCTAAAACTTTGTATAGTGCCCATTATAGCTTTTTGGAATAATTATTATATTATAAATAAATAAATATTATAAAATTGGTAAGATATCTACCAACTAAAAAATGATTTCGTTTACTCAATATAAAATATTTATATAAACACTTATACTACTATGTCGAATTAATATAATTATATTTAATGTTAAACGTATACGGCGCTCTGAAACTGTAGCCTTAGTTTTAAATACCTAACAAATGTTGCAATGCCCTGACAGGGTCATGTTGAGAAACCTGTACTAATATTATAAGACCATTGTTAACCAACATGCGCAATAAATGAATATGAATATGAATTAACACGTTAATAATTTCAAGTGTGGCCACCCGCTTGCACGATAAATTTATCTCGGTTGTTATTATATATGACGTTGATGGGTGTTAGAATGGCGTTAGACATTAAGCCCTAGTCTGGCCCCAGCATTACAATTTTGGTCTTAAGGCGTTATTATGAGGGTACAAAATTAAAAGCACGAGCATACTACAATGTCACTATGACATGTAGCGAGCGACGTGATTATGAATGAAAATTCTTGCTCAACTGACGGATGGGCATAATTTTGCCGTGGACACATTTTTAAATGGGATTATGTATTTAATTGTTTATTGAAGGTCATGGCGCTCGATCATTTTTTGATTGATGTTTCATCATGATTATCCATCTAGTAATTCAATATCTAATTTTCAAAGTAACCTTGTTATATATAAATACTTAATACGTTTTATCTATACTAATATTATAAAGCTGAAGAGTTTGTTTGTTTTGAACACGCTAATCTCAGGAACTACTGGTCCGATTTGAAAAATTCTTTCAGTGTTAGATAGCTCATTATCGAGGAAGGCTATAGGCTATATATCATCACGCTACAAGCAATAGAAGCGGAGCAGCAATGAAGAATGTTTCAAAATCCGGGGGGAAATTTTCTTACTTGGAGATTCCGCTGCGTACGCTGCGTAAACGGTTAAAGTTTCGCAAAAGTCATGTATTAGAGTATTGTTACCCTTTTAAAGGTCTACAAAAAGTCCGCGACAGCTATCTCTATCTTTTAAGGTTAGCTCCCTATAACATATTTTTGCTAAATTTTTTTTCTAAAATAATGCATCATTTTGCGAAGCTATTTTCATAAATATGATATCAATCCTTATCCAAGAAATACTTATTTATCACAAGTATTTCATTTTAAACAAAATTGCCCTTTACATCATTCAATTTAAATGAATATCTTATGAGATATCGCAGTTTTAACTCACCTATATAAACGAAGTAGCGGGTGAAAGAGAGCGTTAGGCCAAAGTAACTATTCCACGCGGACGAAGTCGCACGCAAAAGCTAGTATACAAATATATTGTAAAAGCACAATTTTTTTTTGAAAAGAGTGACTACTGAGTCTTTTGCTGGATTCTTCTCAGTGGACAACAACAGTCCGACGCAGTGGTAGAATCAAATTTGACATTCATAAGTGTCCTCTTCCCTGCACGTCTGCACCAGAAAGGCGGTTATCAGACAGGAATGGCGGCGTATTGTTAAGCGAGCCACTGACAGCTGAAATGTCGACCACGACCACTCTGTCAAGAGTGAAACGACAAAGAAGAACCAGAAGTGTCCTCTATGGATCCAAATTGAATAAATATATTTTCATTTTTAACCAAATAGTACCAACAAAAGTGGACGTTTGTTCCAGAAATATCGATACCGGCCCGCCGTAAGTTGGCGCTGATAGAATCGGCGACAGTGGTACAGTACGGTGCGGCCCCTGTCCTGGCGGCGTCGGTCCGCGCCGGCCTGCCCGTGCCCGCCTCCGCCGACAAGCTCGCCTACGTCTCCGCCATCATGGACACCTTCAGATCCATCGTGTCGGCCGATGCTTTTTTGAAGAGGAACTGCGACTCGGGCATGGGGTTTGCTTATGGTTTGTTACGCTGTGTATTTATAAACACCACCAAAATTTGTACTGTGTTTTCGCAAATAAAAGATTTTGACTTTGAAAAAAAAAAATGCCACTGACATTCATACAGCGCCATCTACGCATTAAGCGAAGAACTTTTAGTTAACACGTTATTTTTATTGTAAATACATACAATTATACATAGAAAACACCCAGACCATTACAAACAGACATGTTCATGCACACAATTGTTTGTACTGCCCGGGGATCGAACCCGGAACCCTTGGTGTAGTAGCCGATGTCTCAACCATTACACCAGATGGGCCGTCAAACCGTATGTGTGTATGTCACAGAAGCGATGGTCATTGGAATAGACGAGTTCTGTAGTGCAAACCACGTCTTGGCAATCGTAACGTAGACGCCCTCCGGCCCGATGGACCGACCACTTGCGAAAGGTCCCTGGCAGAGGCTGGGTGAGGCGACGGACCGGGATCATCATCTCCATCAACTCATTAAACTTCCCCACCGAAGGGCACGAGGCACCCCGTGGCGAGTGTACAGGCCTTAGTCGTCCACGCGGGCTCAGTGCGGGTTGGACGACTTCACGCAGGCGTGCATGAAGGTTTCCTCACGATGTTTTCTTTCACCGTAAGAGCGTCGGATAACGTACATATATTTTTTCGAAAATTCGAAACCACATTGGTACGTGTCGGGATTTGATACTCAGTCTCTCCCGGTAGCAAGGCGGCAGTCCACACCATTGTGCCACCGACGCTCTAGATAGTTCCCGAACGGATGAACCTTTTTTATTTTAAAGGTAAATATGGCGAGTGTTCCTATGTTTGATGAAAGTTGGTCCAAATCGGTCCAATATGGCCTCTGCCACAAAATGGCGGATTACATATTTTTACACAACCCTTTCAATATGAGTGTCAAACGAAAGAGCTAGATTATAGTACTATGACAAATTTCATAACCAAGATGGCCGCCACCGCATATTAGCAAATTTCACATATTTTTTTCCATCCTAGGCCGCATCATCACTTACCATCAGGTGAGATGGCCGTCATATGTCTGTCTATAGAAGATAAAAAAAATGTTTATTGTCATTGAATTGTTGTTTGGTTTTCGCAGACGCCGAGTTTGCGGTCGACGAAAAATGCCATCCCGTGCCGCTGGAAAAGGCTGCAAATGATAAAAGGTATAATTTTTCCTCCTCAACCAAATTTCTTCTGTTTGAAATTATGCTGTAAGAAGGTCGCTTATATTAGTACGTATAATGAATGCAATACTTTATAAATGAAAGTCATTGGTAGCTATATAGATATGGCCCGCGTCGTGGGTTACGGCCCATGGTTATGCTGGCTATGCTATGGCGGTAAGGCCTGTGTCCTGCAGTGGTACATCGTCTACACCGGAACCGGTTCGATCCCCAGGCAGAGTACAAACATTTGTGTGCATGAACATGTCTGTTTGTAATGGTCTGGGCGTTTTCTATGTATAATATGTATATATATAAAAAATAAGTATGTTTATCAGTTGTTTGGTACCCATATTAAAGGCTGCTGCTTAGCTGGGACTAGATGGCGCAGTGTGAACGTCAGTGGACATTTATTACCAGCTGTTTCCCGCGGTATTACCCGCATTGTAAATATTCTCCCGCAGTAAAAAAAACTGCGCACATTGTTTTTTTTTTCAAAAATAGAAAAGTATTTTCTAAAATAAAGCTAAGTGTATGTTTTTTATAATTACATCAGCTACCTGCCAAAAAAGTCCCGTCCAAATCCACCCACCCGTTTCAGAGATAACCCGGAACAGAAAGAAAAAAATAGACAAAAATAAAAAAAACATTGTTTTGTCATATGTACCGAATATATATTCATATGAAAAACTAGGTTATTTATTTATTTAATTCTTTATTGTACACTGAAATACACAAAAAAAAGAACAAGAGAGTACAATGGGCGGCCTTATTGCACATGGCGATTTCTTCCAGGCAACCTTAGGATGGTGAAATCAAATACATAGGTATGATAAGATTATTTTAATATACAAACAAACATTTAAATTTTATTTATTTGTAATAGCTTATGTGATGTGTTGGCAGCAAGTTCCGGATAGCGGTGCTGGGGATGGACTACCACGACATGTCGCGGCTGGTGGTGGCGCCGCTCGGTATCTACCACCTCTACACCAGACTGCTCACCCTCAAGGTATACCACTACAGCCTCTCGATGCCCACTATCGATAGTATAACTAAAAAAGTCCACACCCGCTCTTTCTGTCTATATATCACTATCGATAATCTACCATAAATCAATTTGACTGGCGCCATTAAAATTAATTATAATTATATTTCTGCACATAAATACATTTCATTTACATCCAAATAATGACGAATCAATGAATATTAAAATAATAACAATATAAATGTCAGGTCAGTCTAGGCCTTAATTATATTATAATTGTTTGAATCATATGAGCCCAAGGTGACTCCTCGCCTCTCCTACTTGCCGTGCCCTACAGGCTCCATAAATGTACTTACCTATGTTTTTTTAACATATATGTTACTTATGGAGTGCAATAAAGATATGAAATATGTAGTCACTTCGACCTAGAAGATCTTTTGTGACTCGCTCCTCTCTTAGAGTTCATTTAAAAGTTGGGCACTTTTTAGGGCAGGGTGCCCAACTTTATAGATTTGATGTCACTTGAGCATAGATAATAATTACCCAAGTGGATATTTCGCTTCCATTGTAGAGGACCACAATTGCAGAGTAGGTGCATTGGTGTCTCTCTCTCTTCCGCGCAGAATCTGCAAGTTTTTTTTTATGTTATAAGTGTACAGAACGGTCTGAACGCTTACCTGATGGTAAGTGATACGCCAGACCATGACAGAGCGGCATTAAAGGAGACCAACAACTGACAGACAGTTATTATCCTCCATCAATGCCGCACTGCGCCCGTCACCCGAGACAACAGATGTTAGGTCTCTTATACCCGGTAATTTCACTAGCGCCTTTGACTGGCGCCTTAAAAAAATGTATATTTCGCCACCGCTCTTCGAGGCAAAACTCAAAATTTCATCCTCGCTACCTAGAATGGAAATCTTCTACAGTGCGTTTTTGTTGTTATTTCTTGCCACGAACAACGAAACTGTGGAATCAGTTGCTACCGGAGATATTTCCTGAGCGATACGACTTGGCGACCTTCAAAAAAGAGCGTAATCCCTTTTGAAAGGCTGGCAACGCATTTCAGTGCCCTCTCAGTGGAGGCGGTGTCATTTACCATTAGATGAGCCGTTCGTTTGCCCGCTATAACATAAAAAATTGGCCAAGCGCGAGTCGGACTTGCCCGTGGGGGGTTCCGCAGCAGCAAGCAACATAAAATAAAATATTTTTTATTTACTTAGGCACCTACTACAGCTTTAATTTGTAAAAATAGTAGTTCAAGTTACTTGTCAAAACCTTATAGCGGTACTCAGAATACAAATACTTACAAAGTTTGAATAGTGTAGTGCTTATAGTTTCGGAGAAGAAAGGTTTGTGACATATGGACGCACGGACGGACAGACAGACAGACAGACAGATGATTCAAAAGTGTCATGTAATGATTTATTTGAATAAAACATTTTGAGTTTGAGACAGTCTTGACGAATCTATAAGGGTTCCGTTTTTTGTCATTTGGCAACGGAACCTTAAAAATACGGGTTACGGTCCAAATTCCCTATAGCTGTGTGGACAGGCCTATTCCATTAGGACATTATGTATTTGCAATATTTACATATTATTTTAAGAAACACCACCACTTTATAAAATGTTTTTCACAGGGTTTCAAGGTACTACAAATTCCGTACACCGAGTTCAACCCCAAGGACAAGCTGGTGACACGGGTGCAGTACATCAATAGTCGACTGGCGGAATTAGTGAAGGATAAGCCCGCCTCGTAGGCAACAAACACGGTACCGCCCACCCGCTAGCTGTGAGAACTTGGTTATTGGTGATAAAAGTTAACAATTAAGTTAACAGCATATCCGATAGTAATTGGACACTATTTTTTCAACTTTGGAAGTGTCTCTCGCCCAAACTATTCATTTAAAAAGAAATGATATTGGAAACTTCGATATCATTTTTCAATCTCTACACATTGATACCGCACACGTGGGGGTACGATGAATAAAAAAAAATTGAGTTTCAGTTCAATGTATGGGGAATCCAAAAAAATAAAAATGTATATATTTAAATTTCTTATCAAAAACTTATAGCGGTCCACAGAATACATATGTATTCTGTGGACCGCTTTGTAGTATATACTTACAAAGTTTGGATAGTGTGGTGCTCATAGTTTCGAATAAAAAAGGGTGTGACATACGCACGGACAGACAGACTTGACGAATCTATAGGTGTTCCGTTTTTTGCCATTCGCTACGGAATCCTAAAAAACGAAATATCCACCCACATTACCACAGCGCCATACTAAACATCGGACAAACATACATATTTTTTTATACATTTTTAGTGTGATAAAGATGGTATAACATTGTACATTATACATAGTAAACGTGTTAACACTCCCATGTAACAAGGATAATAAATTATTCGTTTTCACCAAAAGAATCTTAGTGAGCATAGTATGTATAAGCATTAATATTTTTATATGTCCATGCAGTATTGTCAAAGCATGTGTTTTCTGTATCTTTTTATATACCTGTAGACCATTGTGTTGGTGAACGCGGCGTAGTGGCTCCTCTTACCTCATCAACGGTGTCTACGGAAGACCAGCGTCAGGACATCCTGCGGTTGTTCTGACTACGCTCAGTAGGCTTCCATTCAGTGCAATTGCATAAATTTGAAATTGTTGTTTTGAATTGGGTTTAACAATGAATGTTGTAATTGTTTTCTGAATAAATTTCACTTTACTTTACAACGTCCTAAAATCGTTATTCGTATTATGGATTTGGCTCAAAAACGTACAAAAAAGCATGTACGTCGAATCAGCAGCGGGTGGGATGGTTGTAAATATATATTAGTAAATGATGTAATTTTGTTTTGATGAAGATATTTTGTGAATGTTAGATAGTGTGATACTTTTATTTATATATGTAATATGAATGTACATAATTGGTCTTTACTCAAAGGCAAAGTCAACATCCATTTATTCGAATTAGGCTTACAAAAAGCACTTATTGATGTCAAAATAAAAAAAAAACATTTAAAATACCAATGTAAAGCACAAACTTGTCTTTAGAATATTCCAGAAAAAAGCGCTTCAGTATTTTGGCCTGTTGAGAAAGAGGCGCCCAAGAAAACTAAATAGTCGCAGCCTTTTACAGTTTACTAGATTTGTACTAATGAAAACCCTAACAGATACCATTATGAAATAAATAATATGGTATGCATACAAACTTCATTCAACCTGGGTGCTTACTTTCATCTCAAAATGGCGACGTTTTTTTTTGGCCGCAGATGGCCTTTACAGCTTCACCGGGCAAGTGGCGAGCGCAGATGGCTCTCAGCCTTAAATGGCGACGTATCATTATAGTTCTACTGTTTTACGAGATGTTGGTAAGCCCATTGACTTGAGATATTGAGATTGACTTTAAAAAGGTAATTTTCAAGTGTATGTTCGTAAAAAGTATAAATGAAATCAGTTTTTATAAGAAGTGTTCTTTTTACACAGACATCTAGAATTACATGCCAGCATTACATTTGTTTCACTTTTCTTTTGTTCCAAGGCTCGTATTTAAGAAAGAGACTCAACGTTGAGCTTACTTAAATTGAGTTAGAAAGATTGCTATTTATCATATAGAGCACTATCCTTTTCATTCAAGTAAAACTCTATTCACGAAAAGTTCAACGCTTGAGTCTCGTTCGTTAATACGGGCCTAAATATCTGTCTAATCTCTTATTACAGACTAATTTGATAAGGATGTCTAAAACGAAATTAAAGCAAGCTATTTAAAATATACCTAACACATTTTGTATTGTGAGTGAAATCTTGTTTCATACCCTTCATTGCTGGACTGACGAGCTTCCTCAACGATTGTGAAGGGTTCTGCGAAGGGTTGGAGATACCAGTACTTATGAATCAATTGACCGCCAGAAATCCAGACATAATAGTTGTGACGCTTTAAGTCGTCTCTGGCAGTCAAAGGGATGAACCATCCTCGTGTAGAGTAAGGGAGGTGACAAGTCTATTCTGCCATCACCACATGGCATGTAAGGAAATTAACCAATTATTATGTAATTATTGTTTAAAATAATCTTGAATTCGGTTTCTAGAGTATGTACCATCAAATGAGTTTAAAGACGAATTTTTAATAAGATTTTTAAAAGCTTGTATACTTGTTATATACATGTGTGATGAGAACGTGTACATGGGCTTAGTTGTTAATATTATTTAAATAAACGACAATTCTTAAAAAATATAGTTTTTATTTAACGTATTATTTAATCTATATGTATGTACAAAAAGATACTTTTATTATTTATAAACGTTCCTAACGCAATACGAATAGGCATTTCGGTTCAAAACCTCAATTTCTCAAAATGTCAAGCGGTTGTTGCAATTATTTTGTTATGGTGACAAAATTTTACACCAAAAATAGATTATACACACATTTATAACAAAGCAAAATTTGTGTCTTTTGTGTAGTCTATTTTTGTGTACACTTTCTAATTGTTTAGATGGTGAAGAAAAATTGCGTTAGAGGTAGCTAGATGAATCTCCCGCGCCACCGCTTTTTCGTCCAGCTTTACGATTCACTTGTATCAAATTTTCAATATAAGTCAATGTTAGTATTCACATTTATCTTACCGGGACCGCAATCCGGTTGTCATAAATCTGTAACAAATAATTTTGTATAATTTTATTTGATCTATAAACATTTTTATAATTGATTGCTACTAGTCTATTCAGTTTTAACCTAACCCTACTTATCAAGCAATGTTGTATACTTAATTTAATAAAATGAAATTATACTAAATGCTATTTACCGAGGTCCTTTCAACTTTCTACACTAAATGAAAACAAAACTATAAAATTAAGTGTCAGGGTCTAACAGACGTATCAAAGTCTCTTGCACTCGTTATGCCTGTATCTAGAGACTAAGTGCAAGCCTAGATTTAGTGTTAGATTTCAACAACTACACAACACGACCGAAAATTACGCTCATCCAGTAATTCGGTCCTAGCTATTCCCTTACATCTCTTAGTTATCTTCATCTCCTTTTCCATACAGTTATTTAATCTCTGGAACTTTACCTGAGGAAAATAGACACAATTGTAATAAAATAGTGTAAACGGTTTTTTTAAATGTTACGAAGCGAACAAGACGGCCAGGGGCTCACCTAATGGTAAGTGATACGCCTGACCAAGACAGAGCGGCATTGAAGAGACCTCGGAGGATTCCTCAGAAAAAGGAGGTTCAATGCCGCACTGCGCCCGTCACCCGAGACAACAGATGTTAGGCCTCTTATACCCGGTAATTTCACTAGTTCCGCAAGCGCTAAAGACTCGATAAACGGCTAAAGTCAAATGAAACTTTATCCAGGTTTGCAAATATTTGGCCAATGAAACACTTCGACGAAGTCGCAGCTGAGTTGCGACCTACTAAAAAACCATTATAAGGGACCACCAGTAGAAGTATATTTTATTACATGTACTTTTCGCTGTTCATCGCTGATTGCCTCCAAATCCAATCCATAACTGTCTACATCTCTTCCCCTACTCAGTGTATCAATGGGTGATACATAAACAAACTTAAGAAGCCCAAAGGCTTAGAACGAAATGAAACAAAATGGTTCCTATTTCGCCCAAAGGCTAGTTACGGTGACAGCGTTGTCGGCAGTTGTCACTCTGTCTACCATGAATATACTAAAACAGTTTATACTACAATACTAACGAAGTAACATTCCTGAAGAAGCTCGACACAAGACGCACGACGTCGTCAAAGAAGCGGACGACCGTCGGCGTGTTGAGTCCTCCTGGCGCTGGTCGGTACACTACGTGTTGGCTGCGACGCTGGAGACTCCGGAAGTTGTGCCGGCCCACGCCCACCTTGCCGAACATACGGTACTGGAAGAGTCAGTGAGGAGGCATAATTGATGAGACTTCATGAAGATTTATCATCAGCCTATGACGATCCTGTAGTGGGCACATTCCTTCCTGAGCAGCATAGCTCTGAGGAGATTGGAAAATTACCCACCACGCAGGCGAAATGATGATTGGTGGATGTTAACGACTATCATTCTAAGATAACAGCTGGGACTGACGGCGTAACGTGCCCTTAGAAGCACGGAATCATCTGTCTTTCGGACAATCGGGTGATTCAGCCTGCAATGTCCTATCCAAACCAAGAAAACAACTTTGGGTGAAAGTGATATTTACCCAAGGATTGAGCTAATGGTTACGCAGATGAACGATGTGCTCTAAAAATAGGTCTTGGAGGCACTTCTTAGATTGCAAAGGGGATAAGGGTGCAAATAGAACCATGGAGTACACCAGCTTTCACATTAGTCAGCTTCGATTGCACGGTACTGTACCCATAGTCGTATGTAGGTGGTTTTAAGGCAACATCTTGAGTCCTATAGTTTTCCTGGACAGTAGTAACTTTTGATTTGAACTATGACAGATTAAAAATGTGTGACTGAACTTATGATTCTTTGTTTTATTCTCTCTTCAACAAATCGTAGTAGTGGCATAGGTCCACTCACTTTTGGACCAGTCATCTTAATCCGATTACAACTTCAAGCCTTACCAGCGACCTTACGCAAATCGTCCATCGGGTGCGAATTTATTCCATAATAAATAACAAACAATATCTTTGTTTGTGGCACTGTTGACACAAGTGTCCTGGAGTGAAGACCATGTCTTGGCAAGCGTAGCGTAAAACGCCTGAACTGGTAGTACGACGACTTGCAAAAGGTCGCAGGTGGGGGTTGGATGTAAAAAGTGGAGGACCGGGATATCTGGCGCAGTATGGGGAAGATTTATCTAGGAGTAGACTCGAAAGGTTGAAGATAGAGGGAGAAGATTTGTAAGAAGGATACTCACGTCAGCGTCTGAGAGATAAATGGGTGTGTCGAAAATGATCCAGATGACTGCTTCGTTACACTCTGGCGAGGTCAGCGAGCCTGCGTACGTGTAGTACGATTCTCGGTTGGAGCTCAGCAGCTTCCTGCAGAAGAAGCAAATTCATAAGCTTTATTGCCTTCGAGACTGAAGGCTTGTTGGCGACGTTCGGTTGACGGTACGATCCGATCACTGTCACGATCCGATTACTGTACGATCCGATCATTGACACGATCCGATTACTGTACGATCCGATCACTTTCACGATCCGATCACTGTCACGATCCGATCACTGTACGATCCGATCATTGCACGATCCGATCACCGTCGCCATCGCGGCGAACAAAGCGCGTAGTATCTCGGAACTTTTACTAGGTGGTAGACTCGATACTGAGTCGTATAGGTAGGTACCACCGCAGTGCCAGATATCATCCCATGAAACAGGAGTGTTATGCACTTTTGAGTTTCGGAATGAGGGCTCTGTCGCTATTGAAATTACCGGGTATAAGAAACCTAACATCTGTCGTCTCGGGAGCCGGCCCCTTGCGGCGATGATGGAGGCTAATAACTGTCTAGCATTTGTTGGTCTTCCTTTAATGACGCATGTCATGGTAAGACGTATCACTTACCATCAGGTGAGCATCCTGACTGACCTGTACACTTATAACTTAAAAACAAGAACACTCGCAACACTCAAGACCGAGATTCCGACCCCGCCAGCAGGGTTCTTCGTCGCGAATCCCTGTAAGTTCGGCCAACACAGAGAAAGTAGTTTTTGATCGGATTATTATTTTACAATAGAATCAATTAGTATTGAAGCTCGCCAGTAGTTACCGAGTTAAATTTAAATAAGGACCACCCAATGTGTTCCTAATTTTGGCCATTTACTAAACGATATATTTCCTTATTAGGGTGTAATTGTCAATTACGTGTTAGATCAAAAAGCCAAGACGGCTATTTGTCTTTGTATTCTAAGGCTCGTATTCTAAAACGAGAGTCAGGTATTGGTCTTTACTTAAATAGAGATGAAAAGGGATGCCGCTGTTTACCGTATATAGCGCCATCCCTTTCTAGCTCAACTTAAGAAACTATCAACCTTGAGTCTCGTTCTAGAATACGGGCCTTAGTTTAATATCAACGAATTAATTACCTTAATCTGCGACGTCGTAAGTCAGTATGTGATAGAAAATGTATCCCACTTCGAACCCAAAATACAAACCATGGATTTTCTTTTGTAATTAAATACATATTGTGTTTAGAAAAGAAGAAAGTTATGTTATCCATGCACAGATATTTTAATTAAAACACAGTAACGCCCAGATCTAAAATCACAAAGAAAATAACACGAGTTCCATTTAAAACTTAAATATTAGCTTACGTCATGTCCATGAGCACTCCGCTGATCCTGTCCCCAGTCTCCAGGAGTTTGGGGATGTAATTCATGAGCTCCTCGGACGCCCCCTTCTGCCCTTCCTCCAGCTCGGCTTGCACCTGAGCGTTTAAATTTACTGATTTTGACATCCTTACCATGGCGACCCATGGGTTTTTTAAGTGACTATGGCTGTTCGCCTTAAAGTCAAGGCCAATCTATTTATCAAATTTTCCTTACAATAAGAACT
Source organism: Leucinodes orbonalis (assembly GCA_019425675.1). Classification (NCBI taxonomy): domain Eukaryota; kingdom Metazoa; phylum Arthropoda; class Insecta; order Lepidoptera; family Crambidae; genus Leucinodes; species Leucinodes orbonalis. The sequence continues at coordinate 93,461 of PQWD01003368.1, forward strand.
TATGGAAGTCAAAACAAGCTTTATTGCAAACAATAGATTAGATATAGTAAGTTATTGTGAAAGTAGGGTAAGTAGCTATGTTTAGGTACTGTCTCTAGACAACTAGCTACTTTGAATTTATCAAATTGTTTTCTAATGACAGTACTTTGTTTGTGTATTATTATTGAGGAAGATAAACTATCTTCCTTTGCGCCTACATTCTATTACTCAAAGAGCTCACATTGCAGAAGACAGAGATAATGGCCAGGCCGTCCTTGCTGAGCAGCGCGTCTCCCACCGCCAGGTCTACACGCACGTGCACGAAGTGGATCTCCATGGGATACCTGAACAGGATTACAGTCACCAATGACATACAGATCCAATAAAATATTATATGTATAGATTTATTAGGTGCAGTGCCAGATGTCGTCCCGTGAAACAGGAGTGTTATGCACTTTTGTGTTTCGGGATGAGGGTAATTTCATTGTAGCTAGTGAAATTACTGGGTATAAGAGGCTAGATCAGATGCGTCTCGGGTGACGGGCGCAGTGCGGCATTGATGGAGGATAATGACTATCAGTTGTTGGTCTTCTTCAATGTCGCTCTGTCATGGTTAGGCGTAACTCTTATCATCCTATGCACGTCTGCCAAGAGATTCAAAGGTTGTGCGTGAAGTCGGCCAATCCGGTTTAATGAGCTGATGATGATATGTTTGGGGAGGAAAGCGACCAGTTACGTGCCGGCAACGCGAATAGGGACTGACTAAGACTTGTAGCCGTTGAAATAATCATGAAGTAAAACATAAGGTAACAAAAGTTCACTGACTTGACACCATTGACGGAATGCTCGGATAGCCAATGAAAGTGCATCTGCTCGAGACGGTAGCGGTGCTCCAGGGGGCCCCCCGTCAGGGTTGGATGCATTGCCTCCTCGCCTTCCGAGTTGAACTGCACTGCTAACATAAACCCATCATTATTTATCTTATTAGAGCGTCGGTGGCTCAATGGTGTGGACTGTCGCCTTCTTACCAAGAGGGCTGAGGTTCGAATCCCGACACGTACCAATGTGTTTTCGAATTTTCGAAATATATGTACGTTATCCGACGCTCTAACGGTGAAGGAAAACATCGTGAGGAAACTTTCATGCACGCCTGCGAAGATATTCAAATGTTGTGTGTGAAGTCGTCCAATCCGCACTGGGCCCGCGTGGACGACTAAGGCCTTATCATCCTATACGGGTAGGCTCGTGCCCCTCGGTGGGGACGTTTAATGAGCTGATGATGATTAGCCTATAGCGGTCGCCGCAATTCATATTGATGAATTGCGGCGGCAGTAGAATTCATCAATATGAATTGCGCTGTAGCCCAACACGCGGGCCCAATGCCGATTGGTGGGTGTTTAACGAATACCATCATAAGATTGTAGCTGGGGCGGGATTTAACGTGCCCTCTGAGGCACGGCATCATCTCTTTTCGTACAATCAGGTGATTTAGCCTGCAGTGACTCAGCTAAACTAAGACAAATCGCACAAAGTGATGTTTCCCCCCGGTATTAGAAACCATGACAAAACGCTGTTTCTCCTAGACCACGGAGGCAGTTTAAGTTAAACACTTTGTCTGCCATGTCGGACGTAGTGTCCGCTAGTGAAATTACCGGGTATAAGCGACCTAACATGTGTTGTCTCAGGTGAGGGGCGCAGTGCGGCATTGATGGAGAATAATAACTGTTTATCAGTCATTGATCTCCTTCAATGCCACTTTTTCATGGTCTGGCGTATCACTTACCATCAGGTGAGCGTCCTGAATGTCCTGTTCACTTCGCAACATAAAAAAAAACAAGCAATGGAATTTCTATCGTGTCTGGTTTCTTTGCAGTCAAAGGGTTAATGGTGATGCAAATTTCAATTGTTGTATTAACACTAATCTTACCAGTATGCCCGTTGTTAACACCAGTCAGGAGCACCCTCTGGTAGCCGGTGAGCTTCAGCGGGCCGTGCTTGATGAACTTCTTCGCGAAGTCCTTCACCACATCCCTGGTGCGGATGTCGATGGGGGACTGTCGCTTGCCGCCCTCGCGACAGTTCAGGCCAGGCCACGAGCTCTCGTCTGGCAAAAGATGGATAATTATAGCCTGAGCATTCCCTGCTGCAAGACTTTAGTGATACTAGGTTGTAGACTCGATACTGAGTCGTCTAGGTAGGGACCAACGCAGTTTATAAGCCCAGATTATAAAAAAAAGTCAACACTCACCGTCGTAGGTCCACAGAGGTTCCTTGTAAGTTATGGAGACCACAATTTCTGGAATCATGAAATCCACTCAGAGTCATCTTATTCAATCATACAATATTTTATTTAGGATTATTGATAAACTTCGTAGCTATATCAAGAAAGAAGCGTAATGTAGAAATCGGTTATGGTATGAGCAGGAGTATCGATTAAACATTTATTCTGATTTAATAACATTCCGCTAGTAACAGTTAATACTATATAATATTATTATTTCCTCTGTTAGTTTCAATAAACAATGCTAATGAAATACTTTGAAGCATTGATTACTAGAAGCTAGACATAGTATACTATGTCCTAGCTTCTAGTAATCAATGCTTCAAAGTATCTCAAGCCAACCTCACCTGCATGTAGACAACTCGCTGTTGGCCGCAGATGGCCTTTACAGCTTCATTGGGCAAGTGGCGAGCGCAGATGGCTCTCAGCCTTAATATTTACACAACGAGCCTAAAGGCGCCTAACATATGTTTGGGGAGAAAAGCGGCCCGGTACATGCCGGTTACGCGAATAGGGACTGTGTATCTTTGGCGACCATCCAACACGCACTGGCCCAGCATAGTGCTCACAAATATCCTCTACCACCAAAGAACATTGCGAATTGACGCAAACACCACAATTCCGGAAGCTTTAGAAAACTTGCTTAATCTCATCACTAAACTCAATTTACCAAAAGTCATTGCGACGACAATATATTTGGTCATGTTCAGTACACGTCGGACACCTTCACGGCAGAAGAGTTGGACACGATGAATGACCAGAAGACATTTATAATGATGTAAGAAAATTACGAAATGTTTATAAAACAAAGATATTGTTTGTGTATGCGTTGCTGAATGGGCCCGCGCTGTCGCGGAAATGAATATTGGAATCTCGGAGATGAGAGCCGTTCTCACAATTCACTCTGTATTTATCGATTCTTGTACTTCATTGTATTATTCTCAAAGAGTTTTCATTTGATATAACATCGGTATGGCTGTGCGAAAAATATTATCTCCAGTTCGTGTTTCGGAAGATACGTTCAACCATCACTCCCGGCTACAATCTTAGGATGGTAGTCGTTGACAAGACCTGTTCTTGCAGTGGGATGTTATAGGCTAATCTATACTAATATATAAAGCTGAAGAGTTTGTTTGTTTGTTTGTTAGTTTGTTTGAACGCGCTAATCTCAGGAACTACTGGTTCGATTTGAATAATTCTTTCAGTGTTAGATAGCTTATTTATCGAGGAAGGCTATAGGCTATATATCATCACGCTACGAGTAATAGAAGCGGAGCAGTAATGAAAAATGTTTCAAAATCGGGGGTATTTTTTCATACTTGGAGCTTCCGCTGCGTACGCTGCGTAAACGGTTAAAGTTACACAAAAGTCATGTATGAGAGTATTGTTCTCCTTTTAAAGGTCTACAAAAAAGTCCGCGACAGCATATGTCTATCTTTTAAGGTTAGCTCACTATAACATATTTTTTGCTAATAAAAAATCTGAAATTGACCCCGAAACCTTTAAAGTTGGAGGGAGGGGAAATCCTATGTATAGTGATAAATGAATGTACCGTGTTATCCCGAATTTAATGCGAGCGAAGCCGCGGGCAAAAGCTAGTATTAAATATAAGTGATATCAAAATAATATCTTCCTATTGTCGATCATGCCCGGTCACGCGTTGAAGCCTCAGAATCTTTGTTTTAATCACAGAACTTATAACAATAAGGATATTATTAGTTGTGTGGTTTTAATTGATGGCAAAAGTTATACTTAACGCGGAAAGTTTTCAAACTCCTCAGAAATCTTGTGAACTTGGTGAATCTTGAGTACTCGTACTTATTACCCTTGGGTGGCGTTCTGAGGAACATCAAAACGCACTTTGAATGGAATTTTAGTAAAATGTAATGTCTTTCATTACTGTTGTTTTGTACAAATTGACGTTATAATTCTTTATTTAATTTTTAATGCTCCAACCAACCAACAACGTCATGTCGTTTTGAAACATGAAGAGTGTTTCCCTAATACGTTATTATTAATTCGCTTTATTACCGGGCTGTATCTTATGGAAGTGATGAGTAGGCTGTTGAAAATTTCCCAGGTTTATTTATTTCACTTGTTGACGACTACATGAATGAATATCGCCCAGTACTAAATATCGTTCCGTGATAACCTATGTTAAGCAATTTTTTCAAAAAGTTAAATAACTACAAATATTGGTTTATCGGTACTGCTATGGTAAAAGATGTCACTGGTTGACCCATTACCTACATATTGTTAAACAGCCGAGAAGGCGAGACGGTAAGTAGGTAGTTTAGGTAAGTAGGTCAAAAACAAAGGAAAAGCAGATTATAGATGATATCAATGCAGTTTCAAATGAATATCAGGTGGGGAGGCGTCGGTCGATTATCTTAACTAAGTAATAGTTCGTCATGGTTCCTAGAATAGAAAACACACGCATCGATTTAGTCATCTCTCGGTAAGAAAATTATTTTTAAGGCAGATAATATTGAAAAAGCATAGATGTTTACCATATGTTACAAATAGAAAGGATAATAGAAGACATTATAATGTAGCAATAGGTCTTAGTCTCTCTCTCTCTCTCTTCAACCTATCGCAGTCCACTGCTGGACATAGGTCTCCCCCATTTTGCGCCAGATATCCCGGTCCTCCGCTTTTCTCATCCAGCTCCCACCAGCGACCTTCCGCAAGTCGTCGGTCCATCGGGCCGCAGTGCGTCCTACGCTACGCTTGCCAAGACGCGGTCTCCACTCCAGAACTCGTCTGCTCCAACGGCCATCGGTATACGGCAAATAGGTCTTAGTATTGAAACAAAATTTGCTGTCATGCAATACAATAATCTTTCGGCAGTTATCTACAATAAAGTGAACAAAGAACTAAGCATTTACTCTAAACAGTACACTGATTGCAAAAAAAAAACATACTTGAATGGTTGAACTCCTTGGATTATGAGAAAGTAGAGACATTCCTACAATAAATAAAAAATCTAAATATATAAACGCACAGATATACACATGAGCCCACGCACATGCACACACACACACATACACTCTCACACACACACACACTCTCACACACGCATTTAAACACACACACATAATATAATATAACTTTATAAATAGAGTAGCCTTAAGTATAAATATTGTATAAATTTGAGCATAGTTGTGATAAAATATATAATTGTGTAATGGAAGAGTGGAGTTACCTGATACAGGCATTATTTGCCAGCGCCGGATCTTCAATTTTTTTTGGGTGGGGCAAAAATTTAGAAATGCCGCCCCCGCCCTCTTTTATTTATTTTTACCTTTATCATCCTATATTATTTCACTAATTTATATAATAGGTCCTCAAATTGATTGACATTTGGACAAAGCTGCAACTTTTTACGCAGCTGTGATCAGTTTCAGAGATATTACATCTCCTTGTCTTACTCCTCGGTGCCAATGATAAGCCAATGGTAAGCTCTTCATGTACTCGGCCTGACATAGTAGCGCTCTCGTACAAACATCTCAACAATTCGATATAGCAGTAGTCAAGTCAGGCACCGTTGGAGGGAATGAAACACAGCCCAAGTCTCGATCGAATCGAAGGCTTTCTCATAGTCCACAAACGCCAAACATAATGGTCAGTTATACTCTCCGCTCTTCTGTATAACCTGCCACAGCGTATGTAATATGTAGTCTATGGTGCTGAAGCCTTTGAGGAACCCGCTTGTTCGGAGGGCTGGAAATCGTCAAACATATGCGCGAGACGGATCATAATGACTCTGGAGAATAACTTGAAGATGTGGCACAATATCGTAATGGGTCGTTAATTCTTCAATAAGCTTTTAATATCTAAGATAACTCGTAACAGATGTAAAAACGGCAAGATTAGTTTATTTTAGTCATTTTTATAATGTAATGTCGTATGGTCTACCGTTGTGGGTACGGCTGCCGACATTGATACAATATTTGTGCTACAAAAAGAGCTTTTATCTACAACCTTAGACCACGTGACTCTCTTAAAGAACAGTTCAAAGAAATAAATTTGTTTTTTTGTAATGTAATTTTTGTATATTTTTGTCGTTCATAAGTGCTTTTTGTAAGCCTAATTTAAATAAATGAATTTTGACTTTAACTTATCATACCCGGAATATTAGGCTCTCTCCAAGCGGATACGAAAACTCGTTCGCAGAGAATTCTACTATTTCAATACAAGGTTAATTAAGGACCTTATTAAGGAGAACAGGGGGCCCAAAGTTTTCCAAAAACCACTTGGAGGAGCATTCTGGTGAAGCTTAATATAGCAGATGGCCAACTACTCACATTACGCCAACAGATCCTGGAAGAGGTTGAGAAATTCTATGGATTTGTCGAGCGCTCATCAGTACAGACCGAAGACAGCGAAGATCTACGTGCCCTACTAAGGCACCATTGTACGTAGGATATGCCGGATGTTGACGTTAGCGAAATTAGTGCAGCACTGAAGCAACTGAGAAATGAAAGGGCCCGTGGGATGACGGTATTACGACAGAACTCCTAAACACCGGTGGACAACCCATCCTTAGGACATTAGGTGAGCTCTTTTAATGCCGTCATCTACCTGGGAACTACACTGGAAGCGTGGTCCACAAGCGTTCTTTAAGAAGGGTGATAAAGCTCTCTTGAAGAATAATAGACCGGTAGCGTTCTGAAAGCGTCGGTGGCGTCCTTCTCCAGATTGTCCAAGAATAAGTTTACTTGGGCTAAAACTTGACCGGCACAATTTCGGAAGGGAAGCTAGTAGGAGGATTCATTTGGGCTGGGCGGCATCAGGCAAGTTACATCAGATCTTCACGTCGACGATTCCGCAACGCTTAAGGACAAAAGTCTTTGAGAAATACGTCCTACCCATACCAACATACGCAGATGAGACATGGACACTGACTGCAGAACTTCAAAGTTACTCAACGAGCGATGGAGCGTGCTATGTTGGGAGACTCTTATACATAAAATCAGAAATGATGTTATCCGCAAAAGAACTAAAATTACCGGCATAGTTCGCCAGATTAGCGAACTGAAGTGGCAGTGGGTAATGATGTCGCAGAACCGATGGCCGTTGGAGCAGACGAGTTCTGGAGCGGAGACCGCGTCTTGGCAAGCGTAACGTAGGACGCCCTCCGGCCCGATGGACCGACAACTTGCGAAAAGTCGCTGGTGGAGTCTGGAGAGAAAACGGAGGACCGGAATATCTGGCGCAAAATGAGACCAATGTCCAACAGTGGACTGCGATAGGTTGAATAGAGAGGGAAAAGGTTTAATCACCTTTCTTGAAGAAGAACACCACCACGCCATTGCTCCTCACCTTTGGTGTCGCACCATCACCGATTCCGGAATTAAAAAGCTTCTGAAGGGTCTTAAGCACTGGCGTGCCCCCTACTTTCAAAAGCTCTGCGGTATATCCGTCGTAGCGGGGGTCTAATAACGCTTAAGCTGTTTCATAACCATCCTAACCTCGGCAAAAAAGCAATGTCATTAAAAAGTTACAATTTATCAATTATTGGTATTGATATTAATCAATTAAGTTCTATAATGAAATAAGACTACTCGCCTCAGCTTTTTCGAAGTCACACTGGATGAAAAAGGCGTTTTATTTCCAATTTATTTTGTATATTTTCTTAAAAAACGTGGTCGCTTGATGCAAGTAAAAGGAGCTTAATTGTTTATTTTTATTTTTTTTCAATTGTAGCTGTCCATCATGAAAATGATATAGCTTTAAAGCAGCTAAGTTGGCATCAATTAACATAGAGAAATAACTACGTAACTTTGAAATAATACACTGCTGCCCTGTATAGAGATCGACGAGAGAGTTTTCGTATACAGCGTCATTCCTCAGATCGCAGCTGCACCCGCCTGCTGACCGTGATCTGCGGGCGCCTATTTAGAACTATGCAAAAAAATGTAATGGTTCAGTAACATGCCTTACTCCGCGCTCCGGTTATCAGTCGTATTTCTATGGCCATGCACTTGTACTATTATTTATTCCGCGGGCAAGTAAGGTAAATGATGAGTGGTCCATTAGTCGGTTTGCCGCCCCCTGACCGTGCCGCCCGGGGCACGTGCCCCCGTCTGCCCCCCCTAGATCCGGCCCTGTTATTTGCTTAAAAGGGGACTCCGGCCACTAATTTTGTAAACTTGTAATTTTTTTAACGAAATAAAATTTAGTATTATTATTATTATGTAGGTAACAGTTATTAAAGCTTTATTTCTTGAAAATACTGTTAAATCAATAAATGTTTTTTCGCCTTATTTATCAAATGCGGGGTTTAAATTATTTATCGATTTATTGTACAAATGGGACAAAATTAGTGCGATTTGTACCATCAATGGTACTGTCTTATGGTACAAATGACACGCGCGGATTTTTCGTAGTTTTCGAGGTACGAATCAAAATGAGTTAAGTGATTCACACCACATTCTTCGTTACTAAATAAAAATATATATTAGAGTTAATAATATTTGTGAAAAAGCATTTAAACCTTTTTGAATTCAACAAGAGTAGCCGCCGTAAAAATAATTTAATCCTTCCCGAACCGAAATTAGATATGTACAAAAATAGCCCATATTATAGCAATAGTAGCTTACAATCACCTACTAAATTTATTAAAAACTGAAACTAAATATAGTGTTTTCGTAAACAAATAAAAAACGATTCTTATAAAAAAAGCCTGCTAATTCTTCAAAGAATTTTTAAACGATAAGAATATATAGATGTGTGTTATTGGTGTGTTTGGTTCGATTAGCAATTCACGTTTTTTTTAAATACTTTGTTAGATTTTCTTTAATTTAATCTTCCTTTTGTTTTTGTTTTATATAGCATCCATATTTAATTGTAACTTGATATTATTCACAATACCTTGATAAAGGTTTGTAGCATTGTTTAACATCTCTATGTCCACATTTTTATGTACTGTATGCTGCAAATAATGGTGATTAAATGATTATGATTATGATAAAATAACTGTCTTAATTATAAAAAATCATTAAAGGGCTCCCTTTACTACGAATTTAACGCGAAGGAAGCCACGGAAAACAGCTAGTATGTTACAAACACACAAACCTGTTAGTTCTCAATCAAGGTTAGGTCGCAATCAGGTCTAGGGAGCCTGTAACTCCGTCGCCTAATCTAGTATTTTATAAGGATATCCTTTTAGTCACTCTCCCCAGGAAATGGTCTTTGATTTGTATATCCTATGGTCAAATGTGACACTATTTTGTTGACTCTGCCGTATACATGAGACCAGTTATAGATAGATTAATATCTATCTATTTAATGCTCCTTTCGTCGGTGGCTCAATGGTGTGGACTGTCGCCTTCCTACCGGGAGGGCTGAGGTTCCAATCCCGACACGTACCAATGTGGTTTCGAATTTTCGAAAATATATGTACGTTATCCGACGCTCTTACGGTGAAGGAAAACATCGTGAGGAAACCTTCATGCCCGCCTGCGAAGAGATTCAAAGGTTGTTTGTGAAGTCGTCTAATTCGCACTGGGCCCGCGTGAACGACTATGGCCTAATCACCCTATACGGGTAGGCTCGTGACCCTCGGTGGGGACGTTTAATGAGCTGATGATGATGAAATGCTCCTTTAAGAGTTAAAAGCCGTGAGTGAGTGAATAAAAACCGTCCATGACTACACAATAAATATTAAATAAATAAATATCCACTGACATTCACACAGCGCCATCTAGCCCCAAGTTAAGCGTGAAGCCTGTATTATAGGTTCTAAACAACGGATAAACATACTTATATATATATTTTTAAATACATACATATTATACATAGAAAACACCCAGACCATTACAAACAGTCATGTTCATGCACACAAATGCTTGTAGGTACTGCCCGGGGATCGAACCCGGAACCTATGGTGTTGCAGTCGACGTTTCAACCGCTACACCAAATGGGTTGTCATGATAATAATGATGCATTATTTCCCCCTTGACAAATCAAATCGTGTTGTTTTTTAAACAGTTTTCCAATCGAGTAGCTAGTCTGTTTTATACGTATACTATCAGATCAAGCACTGTGTTAGAGTGTTAGCATTTTCAACTTCTTACGGACAAATGGAATCGTCATTTTAAGACAATGATTTGATGCTGCCTCTATTGTCTCAAATTGACAAAAGACGTACAAAGTAACTTTGAATATGACGTGTTTATGTTAAAACGTGTACAGAACGGTCAGGACCTTTCCCTGATGGTAAGTGACACGTCTGACCACGACAGCGTGGCATTGATGGAGACCAGCAACAGATAGACAGTTATTATTCTCATCCGAGACAACAGATGTTAGGTCTCTTATATCCGGTAATTTAATTAACTACAGTGCCTTCATCCCGAAACACAGAAGTGCAAAACATTTCTGTTATACGGGAAAATAACTGACACTGCGGAGGTACCAACTTAGACGACTCCGTACCGACTCTATCACCTAGTAAAAGTCTAAAGAATGTAATTCGTTTCGATTCAATTGTTTGTCCCATTCGAATCCCACTTTAGCCCTTAGGCTCGTTGCATTATCCTTTTTTAGGCGAAGACCTATCGATACCATTTGGTTCCACTGCAAACAGCGCCATGACAAAACTGTCTTGGCATTAGCTGAGTGGCCACCATTTGGTAGCATTATAATTATTTTTAGTATTAAGGAATTAACATGTACAATTTTATTGCGCCAAATAAATATTTTTATTTCTTTCTTTCTTTATACGTAATAATTTTACCCATAATCATTCTTTTAATGTAAAAGTATCTTTTGTTTCAATGAATTGAATATAAAAGCGCGATGTTGAGAACTACTTATAAAATTTAACTTGAATTTATACCAAATTCATTCAAATCTCCTTCTATTTTATGTTATCATGTTTTGTATTCCGGATGCAATCATCAGCCCCGATATGCAACGATAAGAAAAGCATACAATAAATGAATGTTAATCTTAGAAAATTATGACAAATGGCTACTCAATAAAATGGTGACGTCTTTTTATTGCATTTATTATCGGCAATTGCCATTATTCATCGGTTATCTGTTGTTTTTGTAGGTCTCCGTCGTAGTCTATTGCCCTAATGTCGAGTTATTTTGGTTCCATTTTTCGAGTTGTTGGTTCTTGGGTCTTTGGATATAGCTAGAATGTACAATCATCATCATCAGCACATATACGTCCCCACCGAGGGACCCGTAGAGTGTTTAAATAGGCCTTATTCGTCCACGCGGGCCCAGTGCGGATTGGCCGATTGCACGCATGAGATGTATACATAGCGACTATCTATATATTAACTACTTAGATTTCACATTTCACAATAAACTAGATTTCAACTGTCCTTGTTGAGTCTCATTTACCCGCTGCGGCCAAGACACGCTCCGCCGTTAATGATCTTCGGGGCCTCCGGCAGCAAGCTCTCTAGTATTCATATATGTATTATATTGTTAGGGCCGGGCTAGGGCCCTAGCGTCCCGGCGAGGACTTCTAGGTTTTCTATGGAGTTGGTTCCTCCTAATATAATCTTATTTTCGGGTTTGGAGCGTTGCCTTGCCATTTAACTTCAGGTGTTTTGTGAGATGCATTTGCTTTCATTCATTATTATAAATAAGATATCAAAGAAACAATTATTTTTGCCTAGAAAAATATATTTTTTAAGATAACTATCGTTTACGATCTCAGGCTATCTAATCGATTCATATTTTTGCATATTTTTTGATCTTTAATTATTTTGATATGAATCTAAATAGCATAATTACTTGATAAGGTAATGCTTATTGCCCGATAGGTGTGTGGATTGCTTATAACTAGTTTTTCGATTACATTTCTTGATAAATGAGAAAAAGAGGAAAGGCAGCTATATGGTTGGCAATTAACCAAAGTTAGTTTTGTTCACCGATCAGCAGAATAAACTACATGGTGATTAGGAAGGCATAGCATGGATCCTTTAAGATGACCATGTCAAATAGGAAACTGAATCCATCTGTCGTCTGTATGAAATCTGGCTGTCGTGAAATCTGAAGTCAAGCAAAAAGGCGGCACAGCCGTACCATCCGTTTTCTCGGAGCTATGTTCTATGTTATGGGGTGGTTTCGCACTTAGTCCTTAAAGCGGACCATTGTGCGTTAGCTATACGGCCTGTTGGTCACTCTAACCAGCCCAACTCCCTCCAGAAGCAGATTAATGAAGACCTTACTCTTTACTATCATAAAAGTCCAGTGAACCACGGTAACCCCGTGGCCTCACGCATGAACTTCTTTTGAATGATTTGTAGCTTGTAGTCGTCCATTGGACGAGTAGGGAACATAGCAAAACAACAAATAAAAAACATGTTAATTGTCACTAAATTTAATGATTTTTTTTTAATTGTTTGCTTCTTAGTTTTAACATGGATATAATTTCTGCACTTTTCACCGATTATCATTATTATTAACAATTTATTCAAATATGGGTACGTATAGTAATAAACAAATGGTGCAAAAAAAACGTATAAAACATAAAATTATTTCATTAAATTACTTAACGAAAATGATAAAAATAAATTTCTATAAAATAGATTCATTATTTACTATTTGACGAAAAAATTGAGATGCGACATGTTAGCTCTTAAAATAATTACATTCATAAAATCTAACTTACTGATAGTATTTTAAGGAATCATAGACGTTAGACACATACAGAACTAAACTAATAACATAAATATCGATCACGAATGTACGATTTCATATTAGGCCCGGAGTCGATCTAGGCCCGAAGTCGACCTAGGTAGATCCCTTACATTAATTAATATTTATGTGATCATTATTTTCCTTATACTAATTTAATGATTTGGCACATAGCATTTTTAAAAATCAAGAATAACTTTTAGAAGATTTTGGGATTTATTTGTAAAATAAAGAGACAATATATTGGAACAGATGAGTTCTGGAGTGGAGACCGCGTCTCGGCAAGCGTAGCGTAGGACGCCCGGACCGAGGGACCAACCACTTGCGAAAGGTCGCTGGTGGAGGCTGGATGAGAAAAGCGGAGGACCGGAACCGGAATATTTTATATAATTAAATAATTTAATTTCTGTATTCTATGCTTTCATTATTATAATACATAGATAATATTAATAAACATATGTATAAATAAATCTAATTATAATTACAAGCTACCGGCAAAACAAAGTCTTCCATAGACGTAGGTATACAACTACATACATACAACCAATATCCTAGTACAATAAATGACTGAATCACGATAATCATTTGAAAGCAATACGCCAGTCAAAACATAGCATTGTTGACAGAACGAGCGTGTTATTAAGATTACTTCATCAGATTGTAAGACTGAAATTGTTTTTTTTAAGCATAGCCTAGTCAATAATATTCAAAGCTTAATTTGTAGGGACATGTACTTTATTGTGAAATGTTTTTTTTTGTTTTACCTGTTGGAGTGGGCTGTAAAGGTTCGGAATGGTTACGCTTATTGTGGGAGGTCTATGTTAAGCGGTGGACGATGATGGGCAATTGTTGACCAGTACTGCAGACTACCCAATTATATCTAGCAGTGTTTAAATAAATATGAGTTGATTGTTATATCTCCCCATGCGTATGTGGCTTCCTATATAGGTATAGATTTAGCTCCAGATATATCAAAGCCACCTAGCATGGGGAGATATGACAATTATCTCAATAAATAGCCCAAAAGTGAACATTAAAGACTGATGAGTGGATGATGAATTGGTTAAATATAGGCAGAATAAAATCAGGATAGAAATTGGACAATTGCACTTAAATCTAGGTACAAAATTACATTTTGTGTGTCGCTGAGAAAAACAGAAGTTAAAGCAAAATAGAGAACCTTACAACTTTGCACGAATTAAATCACTTAACTGTAACTTCAAAAGTAGACTAATGCTTCTGACAGAAGTTAGACAGTTAAGGAAATCAATACATACTTATAAATATTTTTCTTTCGATTCAACTGGCTCAATTCAATTGGAACCAATTTTACTTCAGTTAAAACTTAAAAGATTTGTATAATGTGATGGTACCTATGATTCATGATTTTCCAATTCAACTATATTAAATAAATAATAATATGTTGTATTATTTCGATCAAACGTACTCAGTTTTCTCATTTTTGACACAGATCACAGCCAACACAGTTTATAATCAATATCTTCTTACCTAATAAATTAGAAATATAATTTTCTTTTATAAATAACAACGAATTAACAAATATAAAATTAGGCTTATTACTAATGCCAATATTTCAAAATTGCAAAGTTTGCATCATTATCATCATCATCATCAGCTCATTAAACGTCCCACCGAGGGGCACGAGCCTACCCGTATAGGGTGATTAGGCCTTAGGCATCATTCTGCCATCTTTTATAAATATATTCATTACATAATTTAGAATAAGTGAGCTTAAAGTTCCAAGATCAATAGCTTAAATAATAAATGTATACATCATTAAACATAATTGTCATACTGTTATGTATGTAATAATCATAATCTATGTTATAACAATGGCAAGAGAATCAAGACTGCATGTTACTCGCATCGAGATGCTATAACGAATTATATAAGATTCTACAATATTATTATAAATGCTCTTTAATGTATCATAAAGTATTTTTTTAATTATGATGGGCCTGCTCTTGAGCACAGACTATCCTAATGGAAGAGACGTGTTCTAAGATGGAGCGAGCTTACCCAGAAAAATCCTATTAGTTTTTGAATTAAAATTAATTACATATCTAATTTGCTAACACTACGTTCCTCCAAGGAAAAATCGTTTCTAGTTGTGCTCTATTTATAATTAGTAATGGTGTGGATATATTTTTTCAACGATATGGAAAAATCAATCGACGGCACTTTGACTACACATAGGTAATTTTTTGTTTGATTCATATAATATGGTATATAGTGGTCAAGAAGATCAACAGACTTGAAAGTCAGTGTCTTCCTAGAACGGTTTCGTTGATTGTCTACTGAGTTTCTTGCTGGTTTCTTCTCAATGGAAAACTACTTCCTGAACCAGTGGTAGCTTCATTTGACATTCATAAGTGTTCTGTAAGGACTTAAACTGAATAAACACTTGTCATTTTAACAATACTGGATTGAACCAGCTCCTTTCAAGTAGTTGTTACTTTATATTGATACCAATAAGAAGTTCCTTAGTTGAGTAAGGTACAGCGCTGAACTTAGAGACGTCAGTGTCTTCTCAAGTAGCTATATCCGAATATAGGTCATGGGAACTCATTTTAGTCACTAGATTGCTTAACCAATTGGGCAAAAAGACGTTTTTTGAGTTCAAAAAGGCCAGAAAGACCACCAAGCAGCGTGCAGAAGTTCTTGAGCTCAGACTATTCACTAGATTGCTTAGCCAACTTGTCAAATAATCGTTTCTTTATTTCAACAAGGCTGGACAGTCCCCCGAGCAGTGTGGAGACCTAGGAGCCAGCTGCAGCCAGTACTGCAGCTAGTGCGGCGAGGACCGTTGGCGAGGACAGATTTAAAGCCGTCAGTGTGTTATTTATACTTAGTAGGTAATGAGAATCCTATATAGTTTCCAGAGTGCTTAATCAACTTGTCAAAGAGTTGTTTCTCTACTTCGATGAGGCTGGAAAATGTATCTTCGGCTATGTTTAGTCACTAAATTGCTTAACGAACTTAATAAGAGTCTTATCTTGGCTTCCACAAGGCTGGAAAGACTATGAAGTAGTAACGAACAGAACCTAGAGACGTCAGTGTCTTCTTAAGTAGTTGGTTTTTTATATTTTTACCGAAGCAGTACCTATATTTCAGTGAAGTAAGAAAACTCACCCAATAGTAAAGAGCAGAACTTGGAACTTGGCCTTTACTTTACACCAATGAGGCTGGAACCAGGATCTTCGGCTATGTTTAGTCACTAAATTGTTTAACGAACTTATTAAGAGCCGTATCTTGGTTTCCACAAAGGCTGGAAGGACTATGAAGCAATAACGAACAGAACTTAGAGACGTCAGTGTCTTCTTAAGTAGTTGCTTCTTTATATTTTTACCGCAGAAGTGTACCTATATAGCAGTGAGGTAAGAAAACTCACCTAACAGTAAAGATCAAAACTTGGAACTGTCAGTGTCTTCTCTAATAGTTATGTCTTTGAATAGATCATGAGAACTCAGTTACTAGATTGCTTAACCAACTTATCAAACAGTCGTTTCTTGATGTCGACAAGGCTCGATAGTCCCCCGAGCAGTGTAGAGACCTTGGAGCCGGCTGCAGCCAGTACAGCAGCCAAGGCCGCGAGGACAGGTGTGGGCGCGGCGATGGCGGCTCGCGACCGGAACACCAACCGTTGGCCCAAAGGCTTCACGCTACGGTCATTGTTGATACCGTTCAAGTCCGCGCGGGTTAGGTTCTTGTACTGGTTGCGAAACAAAATACTTTATTACTTGCAAAACCTAGTTACCGAAACTGGCCGAATCAGCAATTTGAAGTGGCAGTGGTTCATGTTTTTTCATGTTGTACAGGATAGTCAGGACGCTCACCTGATGGTAAGTGATACGTCTGACTATGACAGAGCGGCATTAAAGGAGACCAACAACTGATAGACAGTGATCATTCCCCGCCAATGCCGCACTGCATCTTACATAAGAAACAACAGAAGTAAGGTCTCTTATACCCGGTAATTTTACTGGCTACAGGGCCCTCATCCCGAAACACAAAAGTGCATAACACTCCTGTTTCACGGGACGACTGGCACTGCGGTAGTACCTTCCTAGACGACTCAGTATCGAGACTACCACGTATGTTACAGAACCGATGGCCGTTGGAGCAGATTAGTTTTGGAGTGGAGACAGCGTGGGTAAGTGTAGCGTAGGATGCCCGGACTAATGGACCAACAACATGTGTACTATGTAATAGGTCGCTGGTGAAGACTGATGACTAATGACTATGGTAATCTGAAACATGTTAAGGGCGGGTTCCAGCAAGGAATTGGGATAGGTTGAAGGTGCAAGGCACTGAATAGAATCAGTAAGTAAATGTAGCTGGACTTTGTTATAAATCAAGAGGCTGGACGCCCCGGTCGTTGTTGATGCCGTCCAGGTTGGTATGGGTAAGGTTCTTACTTAGGATACGCTAAGAAGAAGATAGAAGGAACTTTCATAGGATCAGCAAGTAAAAGTGGCTTTTTATGTCATAAAGTAAAGGGAACCCATTGAACGTCGAGAATCCAGACACAATACACAATCTATTGTGTCTGGCGCCTTAAAGCGTTCATTGGCGGTCAAAGGTTAAGCCCAGGGGCTGTACAACCAAACCACACGGAAGACCGGGATATATTTCAATTGTCCTTTTCAGGTCATTCAGTAAATGGTGCGACAAATTACGTTGTGGTACGATAGGCCAAGCGTAGCGTAGAACGCCCACCGGCCCGATGGACCGACGACTTACGACAGGTCGCTGGTGGAAGCTGGATGAGAAAAGCGAAAGGCCGGGCTATCTGGCGCAAAATGGGGGAGACCTATGTTCAGCAGTGGACTGCAATAGGTTGAAGAGAGAAGACAGGTCAAAAATTGAAAAACTGCAATTACTTAATGTTATACATACATGCTCGTGCGTAACGATGGTGGGTTTCTCCATGACGATCCAGGTGACCACCTCGGGGCAGAGGGGCGTGGTCAGCGAGCCATGGTACGTGTAGTACGCCTGCATCTCCGGACTGAAGAGGCGTCTGGGGAAGTTAATTCATCATCAGCCTATTACATCCCACTTCAGGGTACAGGCCTTCCTGCACAGCATATGAAAATAAATAAATATCTACTAACATTCACACAGCGCCATCTAGCCCCAAGTTAAGCGTGAAGCCTGTATTAAGGGTACATTACAACGGGTAAACATAATTATACATATTTTTTTGTAAATACAACATATTATACATGAAAACACCCAGACCATTACAAACAACATGTTCATGCACGTTTGTTTGTACTGCCCGGGGATCGATGCTATGGGGAGATTGGGCTCAAACACACCATGCGACCCCAATGCCGATATGTGGGTTTAATTTATTACCTTCCTCGGATTGGAGCCAGGATCAACAGTTTAATGTGCCGTCCAAAGCTCTGAATCATCAGCCATTTCAGAAATTTAGGTCATTTAGTCTGCAATGTTAACCAAACTAGGAAAAATCTCACAAATCGACGTTTCCCCTCGTGATTCGAAACCACGATCATTCGGATCAAAGAGTCGTCGAATTAAACACTAAAACTCTTTAGGCCGGCAACTCAAATCAGTTCCCTCTGGTATTGCAAATGTACGTACGTGTGCGGCGTTGATTTACCATCAGATGAACCGTTTGCGTTTGCCCGCTAAATAAAAAAAATGACCTAGAAATATTGATAACATTGTTTTGATTGGCAAAATAAATGTTATTAACGAATGACAATAAAAATCATCATCAAACATCTGGCACCTGTGATGACAAAATCATCAGCACGTAGTACCATAACAGTTATTGCAATAACCTTTATCACAGGTAAACATCGACAGCTGCAACGTAAGTACTCGTACCATAGAAAAGTCATCATCAGTGTAAAGCAGCCGTGAAATTTTTGCAAACAGTTCTTTGTTGACTCATATAAAACAATATGTAGTATCAATTGATATTAATCATATATCAATAAACTTTCTTACTTAACAACGAGCAAACATTAAATGATAACTATCTGAAATAAATAAATAAAATAAACTACTTTTACTAGGTGGTAGACTCGATACTGAGTCGTCTAGGTAGGTACCACCGCAGTGCCAGATATCATACCGTGAAACAGGAGTGTTATGCACCGGGTATAAAGACCTAACATCTGTTGTCTCGGGTGACGGGGGCACTGCGGCATTGATGGAGATAATAACTGTCTGTCAGTTGTTGATCTTTTAATACCGCTGTCTTGGTCTGGCGTATCACTTACCATCAGGTGAGCGTCCAGACCGTCCTGTACACTTATAACATAAAAAAAATCTGGAAAACAAAATGCTGCGCCATTATGCTTCATTGTTAAGGTTTCGGTATTTTTTTATTCCGTTTTTTTTTGGTACTTGAGTTCAGAACTACCATCCTGAGATTATAAACGGGAACGACGTTTTATCGTGCCACTTCTCGGCAACGCAATGGGTCCGTCCGCCTGGCGGGTAACGTTACGGCTAGGGTTCCCAACTTTTTTTACAATTTAGAAAAGTGAATTTAGAGAAGTGTATTTCATTTGTTTATTGTTTTAAATTCATATGTTTAAGAACTTTTCGATATAACTTAATAACAAACAACGTTTTTAAATTTAAACACCTCAGTTCTATTATAACTGAAATAAATATAAATGAAACGCTATTATTTTTTATTAAATGAATAGATGCTATATTTTTATCCTCTTGCACTTAGCATTCATAATGGAAAATAGTTTCAGTAAATAATTCACTAAATCTGACAACAGTATTTTATATATTTTATTTTTGTTCAACAGTAAAAAGAATACTTAAGTGAAAACCAGTATAATACTGTTGAAAACAGTATAGTTGGCGACCCTAGTTACGGCCCAATCTCTCCATAGCTATCAAAGTCAAAGTCAAAATTAATTTATTCAGATTAGGCTTACAAAAGCACTTATGAACGTCAAAAAGAATACAAAAAATACAATAACAAATACACTTAAAATACCAAAGTAAAGCAAAATAATGAATTTTGATACTTGGAAAAAGCGCTTCGGCGTTTTGGCCTGTTGAAAAAGAAACACCCAAGGAAACTTAACAGTACAGCCTTTTTTAAGCAATGTATGAAAGTTTACTCAATGTAGGTTCATGAAATTAGTCAATGATACCGTCAATTGAGTTGACAGAATAGGCCGCATTCTACAATGTGTATGGCAGACAATTCAGTCTAGCTGAGGTCTATTGGATAGCGCCGTTGAAGCCTACTCAACTGTGACCGACTAAATAACAATTGCTTTGGATGACATAATAAACCTGTTTTTTTACCTAAAATTTCAATCTATTTGCGATTGTATACATTGCATTACATTAATCCCGTTGCATGCATCTCACCCAGGATTTTAGATTTGAGATTGGACTGAAAACCACGAGATAGTAAGAAACTTTTTAGTCCTGGAGTATCTGCTTACTTTATTCAAATAAATCTCTAATAGATACTTTTGAACTGTCAATAGATATTATTTATATATTTTTAATGACTATACTATCCGTTTCGAAAAATTGGATCTTCGAAAAGGGCCGGCAAGAAACTACGAATAGGTACTGTTTTCAACCTAAGACGGCTTGTAGGTACTAAGTTTATTACCATTTAATGTGCCTTCGTAAGGACTGACACGAGTAGGAACTCACTCATACTAACCTAAAACTTTGGTTAAAACCGATTCGACCTTGAAGACTTAGAATGTGTCAATCATTATAAAGATAAAAACAGGAAGTCCCTATGCCTAATGTACGACAGAGCCCTTCCGCGGTCACCTCGTGATTGTTCCTTGCTTAGCCCATCGATTGAATTCGCCACAGTGACACCGTGATTCCGGCTTCTTGAATAAAGTTGTGAAGTAGATAATTTAATACTTTACTATGCATAAACACAACGCGCAATGGAGCGAGCTATGCTCGGGGTCTTTCTTAGGGATAAGATCAGAAATGATTTAATCCGTAAGAGAACTAACGTTACCGACATAGCCCGCCGGATCAGCAAGTTGAAGTGGCAGTGGGCTGGTCATGTATGTCGCAGAACCTCGGGCCTCCATGCTAAAATGATCTATCAGATCCTTAGATACAAAGACGTTCAGAAATGCAATATGAAGAGATGCAACATCGAGCCCTCGGAGTGGGAAGATTTGGCAGCGCACCGACCTGAATGGCGTAAAGCTGATATAGACGCTACACGAATTAAAAGCCCGAACACCCGTGACCATTAAGTATGCTAATGGTAAGCTCACGCATGCGCAACGTGAGTTTACTGCAAAGATCGGCTACATTAGCCATCTTCAAGCGCATGTGCGCCGTACTATTTAGGAGTCGAAGTGGTCGCCATGACCATGAAAACGGTCCACTCGTTCATTCAGTATCCAGATTCATCATCATCATCAGCTCATCAAACGTCCCCACCGAGGGGCACGAGCCTACCCGTATAGGGTGATTAGGCCATAGTCGTCCACGCGGGCCCAGTGCGGATTGGACGACTTCACAAACAACCTTTGAATCTCTTCGCAGGCGGGCATGAAGGTTTCCTCACGATGTTTTCCTTCACCGTAAGAGCGTCGGATAACGTACATATATTTTCGAAAATTCGAAAACACATTGGTACGTGTCGGGATTTGAACCTCAGCCTCCCGGTAGGAAGGCGACAGTCCACACCATTGAGCCACCGACGCTCTAGTATCCAGATTAATAAATAATAAATATCCGCTGACATTCACACAGTGCTATCTAGTCTCAAGTTAAGCGTGAAGCCTGTAGTATGAGTACAAAACAACGGATAAACATACTTATGTACATATTTTTTTGTAAATACATACATGTTATACATAGAAAACATCCAGACCATTAAAAACAGACATGTTCAAGCACACAAATGTTTGTAATGCCCGGGGATCGAACCCGGAACCTTGGTGTAGTAGCCGACGTCTCAACCGCACACCAAACGGATAAAAATGATGCTTAGGTAGATTTAAAACTTCATCATAATGCAAAGGTTAGAAACAGATAAATAACTTGCAACATCTTTACTCACGTGAGGTCTATGTTGAAGCTGGCAGTGTCTTGGCTGGACTTCTCTAGGATATCGTCGATGGATGGCAGGAGCTCCTCCAGAACCCGACTGTTGCCGTGAGATCCCACCTACGATAAACAAATTATAATGTTAGCATAAGAAGTGTAGTAATCTGCTAAATTCCCTTCATCATCGTTATTAGCCTATAAAATCATTATCGGGATATAAAGCGAAGGCGAGCGTTCCATCCTTACGTGGTAGACATTCCACACATCCGCACAGCCCGCTATGGTGTCTCGTTCTTAACGCGCACCGCAAAGGATGGATAATATTGCCACAAATATTAAAGGATCAGAGGGAGTAATTGTAGAATTAGCATTATCAGATCACACTGCTCAGATATTAAAATGCCCAGTTAAAAAAACTTGTTCTCTGAAATTCTGGAATGTAAAACGCCGAGACTATTGTAAAGAAAACTTAGGTAAATTCAAAGAGTGTATAAGCGCGCTCAAATTTAATGAAATTTTTGAATCTGAAGACGTAAATGAGGCTTTTAATTACTTTCATGATACTTTCAAATGCTTCTATAACTTGTGTTTCCCATTTCGGACTCTTAAAATAACTACCAATACTAAACCAAATGGATAACTCGAAGCATTACGCTGTGTTGCAAAATAAACGAAAGCTTTTATGGTTATGTAGATTAAATAAAAATAACAGTACCTATAGAACAAAACTAAAAAATACTCTTTAAAGTTAAAACACATTATAAGATTAGCGCAACGTAGATACCACAAGGAAATCATACAAATGTCAAAAATAAAACTAAAGACACGTGCGAATAATTAACCAAACGAAAGCACGCGTACCTGTCGAACCTAAACTAACATCAATATTAATGGAAAAAACACCACGAATCCATTAGATATTGCTAACGCGTTCAATAATTTCTATGTTAGTCATTTTAAATTCAATACCGAAAGTGAACAGTCCTCTCATGTACCTAAATTCCATACCACTGTGGTTCCATTTTTCTAGCTCCTGTTACGCCTTGTGAAGTATACAATATCATTACATCTATGAAAAATACCAAAAGCGAAGGACCTGATGAAGTTTTATACCTTCTTTGAAAATAATCATGTTTTAGTAAAGGAGCAAAAAGGCTTCAGAAAGGGAATGTCTATTAATTCTGCAATATATGAATTGGTTAATAGAGTGACTTTGTGTATGGATGAGGCTAAATCAATAAGTGCTATCTTTATGGATATCTCCAAAGCATTTGATCATGTTGATCATAACATTCTATTGGATAAGCTCTACCGTTATGGTATTCGAGGAATCGCATTAGACCTAATAAAGTCGTACTTAGATAATAGAACTCAGTGCACAGAGCTTACTTATATAACATCAGCGAAAACTGTGAAGTATAGATCGAGCGAAAAATCCCTAAAATACGGAGTACCTCAAGGAAGTGTGCTGGGCCCATTATTATTTCTTATCTACATCAATGATATGCCCAGATCTAGTGACTATCCGATGGTTCTCTTTGCGGATGACAGTACAGTTATTGTTGAAAACTCTCTATTGGAAACGTACCAGAATGAAATTAACAGGACCATTAAAAATATAATTGCTTGGATGAAAGAAAATAATTTAAAAAAATTTGGAGAAAACTAAAATCATGGAGTTCAGACAAAGGAAATCAAAATTAAATTTAAATATTGCTTATAATTCAGTTACAGTGGAAAATGTAGATACAATTAAATTTTTAGGTATTCTAATAGACTGTAAATGTCTTGGGAGTCTCATTGCGTTGAAGTATGTAAAAAACTCTATAGGTTCTCATTTGCTCTATATAAACTTGCAAAGTAGCTGACACAGCGACTGTTTTGACTGCTTACCACGGATTTGTTTTGTCAACACTGCGCTATGGTATTATATTTTGGGGCAACTCTAAATATAGAGATATAATCTTTAGAGCTCAAAAAAGATGCATTCGAGCAATTTACGGTATAAAAAATACAGATAGTTGTAAACCTATATTCAAAAACATGAAATTGCTGACTTTTCCGTGCTTGTACATTTTAGAATCTTGACTATTTATTAAAAACAATCCAGATAATTTTAAGATGACAGACTCTTTAACTACAACTTACCTTCGTCCGTAAACCAATAGTAGAAAGTAAAATTTGCAAAACAGCATTATTGAAAAAGAGTGTCATTTGCATGGCATCGAGACTATTCAATAAACTTCCACAATATATTTCAAAACTTAACGACAAAATGTTTAGAACTACTTTAGTGAAGTTATTGACAAGTAAATGTTATTATAAACTGGATGAATATTTTGGTGATGTTTTGTAAGTAGAGAGAAGAAGAATGTAAATTAATGTTTCTATTTGATGTAATTATTTAAAACGTTAATATGTGTTATATCCCTTTTTAACTGTGATCTATCATATTTTATAAATCCGTATGCCTATTTGGTGGATCATAGTGATACTTACTTACTAAATGTTACATTATTTTAATACCTATGATTACGAAATAAAGTATTCTATTCTATTCTATTCTTAAAAAAGGAATGGAACTCTTTGCCTCCTTTTTTTTTTTTTTTTTTTTATACTATAACAGGCAAACGAGCAAACGGCTCATCTGATGGTAAATGTCACCGCCGCCCATGTACATTTGCAATACCAGAGGGCACTGAAATGCGTTCTGTGTTCCCCGATCATTGCAACCTGGCCGACTTCAAGGCAAGAGTGAATAGGCTGTTTCCAGGCAGGCATGATCCATCCACGGCCGCATCATCACTTACCATCAGGTGAGATGGCGGTGAAATGTCTATCTATGGATGATAAAAAATATAACTGCCCACTGAAGGCCACAGGCCTTAACCACAGCATAGTTATGGGGAGCTTAGGCCGTAATCCCACCACGCACCAATGCGGTTTGGTGGCGACTTCCATCCTAAGATTGTAGCCGACGGCTTAATGTGCCCTCCGAAGCATGGAATCTTCTTTCCTATCAGAAAATCATTGATACAGCCATCAATCTCCTAACCAAAATAGGAAAAAACGCACATAGTTAAGATTTACAAGTTTTTTTTATTTTTTTTTTTATTAATTAGTTAGTTGTATTACCTTGTATTTGTTTTTTTTTTATTTATGTGTATGTATCTCTGTCTGCTGCAGAAGATTTTAGTGTATTATGTGTAGGTACACTATTTATGGATTGCTGTCTAGATTTACCACATAAGTTTTTAGGGTTCCGTAGCCAAAAAAAAACGGAACTCTTATAGATTCGTCAAGTCTGTCTGTCTGTTCGTCCGTCCGAATATCACAACCCTTTTTTTCTCCGAAACAATAAGCACTAAAATATTCAAACTTTGTGTGTATATGTATTCTGTGAACCGCTATTAGGTTTTAATAAGAATCTTAAAATATATATATATATTTAGGGTTCCCCATACACTGAACTGAAACTCAAATTTTTTTATTGGTCCCCCACATGTGGGGTATCAATGTGTAGATCTTAAAAAATGGTTTCGGGCGCAGTGTGGCATTGATAGAGGATAATAACTGTTTATCAGCTGTTGGTCTCCTTCAATGCCACTGTGTCATGGTAAGGCGTATCACTTACCATCAGGTGAGCGTCCTGTCCGTCCTGTTCACTTCGTAACATAAAAAAATTCATCAGTAAAAAAATAATTAAATGAAAATTTAATTTCATTTAATTATTTTTTTATTTTATTTTACTCGTAGTTGGCAACCCTAGCTCTTCCATACTTAGCTTTATTGATAATTTGGTTCTAAAATAAAAATAACAATACCTGTGCAAGTACCCCAATGACGGCGACTCCATCTCGCTGCTTCAGAGCCTCATTGTATGTCAGTCCTGTCTTCAAGTGGACCATATGGATCTCCAATGGGAACCTATGACAGAAAATTGTTTTATGTCATACGTGATCGGGACGGTCAGTTCGGTCACCTGGTGGTTAGTGATACACCTGACCATGGCAGATACAGTGTTGAAGGAAATGAATTACACTAGTTAGTCACTATTTTCCGTCAACACTACCCTGTGCCCGTCACCTGTCACCCCAGACGACAGATCAGATAGATACATACTTTTTCTACATAGAAACACTCAGACCAATACAAGCAGATAAAATCGGCATGTTCATGTACACAAATGTTTGTACTGCCTGGGAATCGAACCCGGAACCCTTAGTGTCACAGCCGACGTCTCAACCGCTACACCAAATGGGTCGTCAAAATATAGGTTGCTTATAAGCTAATCGGTACTTACTTGATACCATTTATCGAGTGTTCCGACAGCCAATGGAGGTGGACCTCGGCGAAGGTGTAGTTCCCTCTCAGAGGGCCTCCGGAGAGCACCGGCGCAGGAGTACCGGGTACCACGGCCCATCGCACTAATAGGACAAAGAAACCATATGTTTACATTTGTTTACATGTCTGTTTGTATTGATATGTGTGTTTCTATGTATAATGTTTGTATTGATTTCCAAATTGTATATTAGTATGTTTCATGAACACCAACAGCTCATTAAAAGTCCCCACAACAGATTTCCCAATACAGGAGATGGGCAAGCCACGCTTGTCCACGCGGGCCCAGTGCGGATTAGCCGACTTCAAGCACAACCTTTGAATCGCGCGATGTTTTCCTACACCGTAAGAGCGTCGGATAATGTACATGTAATTTCGAAACTTCGAAAATACATTAGTACGTGGCGGGATTTGAACCTGGATCTCCAGATTGGAATGCAATAGTTCAAACCACTGATTAGTATGTTTATCCGTTGTTACAGGCTAGATGCTTAGTTTGGGGCTAGATGGCGCTGTATAATTAACGTTGATTATTTATTTATTTAGGTATATTATCTCCGTTGTTTTGAAATGAAATGAAATGAAATTTATTATTTGCATAAAACATGGTGTTATCTGATAGTGATAATCTATGGTACATTAAAGAGCTCATGTTTTACCTTAGTATAGGGCATGCAAATTTTATAAAATATACAAATTATTAAGAATTTACAAAATACATGTGTCTAATAATTAAAATAATATATTTGTCAGATTGAATATTTAAATGTCAAATACATTTTTATATAATATTATGAACTCTCAAAAATACATTCATGTCAAATTTAAATAATAAGGATGTCAGGTTGTACAATTATACATTAAACATTTCACTTATTTTATAGAAATTTCTTTCATTTAGCCATTTAATAAGTGCACCTTTAAAGGCGGTTATTATTGTTGTTTTTTTATTATAGAAGTTTCATTCATTCAAGTATCAAAATTCATTATTGTGCTTTACTTTGGTATTCTAAATGTATTTTTTATTGTATTTTTTGTATTTTTTTTGACGTTTATAAGTGCTTTTTGTAAGCCTAATCTGAATAAATGAATTTTGACTTTGACTTTAATGCTTAAACTAAAAGGAAAAGCAACGATGATGGTTATCTAACACGTAAAGATATATTAAATACCTGAGCAATCCAAAACTACCGGGAAATCAGTCTCAGTATATTGTTACATGTTGAGTAAACATATCTTGCCCTTTCACACGGAAGGCAAGCTGTAACATATCTGTATGTAATCATCAAGGTAAAAGAAATGATGTTTTCATTTGACAATATAACCTAAATACAACGCTACATCATCAGATGTTGTTTTTATAATCAAAAGTATATGAAAAAATACGTTTATTACGAACAACACGATTAGCATATAACGGCCCACTGCAGGGCATAGGCCTTCACGCACAGCATAGCTATGGGGAGATTGGGCCGTAACCCACCACGCTGGCTCACGACCCATTTAGTGTAGCGGTTGAGACGTCGACTGCAACACCAAGGGTTCCGGGTTCGATCCCTAAGCAGTACAAATATTTGTGTGCATGAGGATGTCTGTTTGTAAAGATTTGGGTGTTTTCTATGTATAATATGTATGTATTTACATAAAAAAGTATATAAGTATGTTTATCCGTTGTTTAGTACCCATAATACAGGCTTCACGCTTAACTTGGGGCTAGATGGCGCTGTGTGAATGTCAGTGGATATTTATTTATTTATATTTATTATTTATTAATGTCCTAACCTCAAAAAAAAATCGCAGTGATTTTCACTATGCAGTCTCCCCTCGGGGTTTGAACCTACACCACGAAGTGATCTAAAACCAACTGAACATAAAACCATGGAAGTAGTATGCAGTAAGTAGTTTAAATTGCCTTCGTGGTAGCGGGCACAGCGTCCGGCTGCGTGGCCCGAAGGTTGTAGATTCGAATCCCGCGAATCATTTTGTGCAATTTTTATATGATAAATATCCACTGATATTCACACAGCGCCATCTAACTCCAAGTTAAGCGTGAATTTTGTTTTGTAAATATATACATGTGATTCATAGAAAACACCCAGACCATTACAAACAGACATGTTCATGCACACAAATGTTTGTCAAGCCCGGGGATCGAACCCGGAACCCTTGGTGTTGCAGCCGACGTCTCAACGTCGTCGTCGTCGAAATGATGCTAGTAAAAACAATTTGCTTATTTAAGCACTGAATTATTTTGATTACAAATAATATGATTCTGTACAAAACACATTTTTTTTAAAAGAGCGACTACTGAGTTTCTTGCTGGATTCTTATCAGTACCAGTGGTAGCTGCATTTGACGTTCATATGTGTTCTGTAAGGACCTAATCTCAATAAACACTTTTCATTTTCAATTAAAACGTTACCTTTGTACCCAGTATTGCGAGCGGTGACCAGCACATCAGAGTACCCTCGGAAGACCAGCTCGCCCCGGATGTGGGAGCCGTGAAGGTCGGCCAGCGTGTCCATGGGGACGATGTCGATGGGTGACTGCTCTTTGCCAACGTTGCACTTCCCGGGCCAGGCACCCTCGTCTGTATATATAATATGTATAATAATGTAATATATATTAATCATATTATTATATTTTGGATAATAAACACAATATCTTTGTGAATTGTGACTTACTAAATACGTTCATCATCATCAGCTTATTAAACGTCCCCACCGAGGGGCACGAGGCTGCCCGTATAGGGTGTTCAGGCCTTAGTCGTGCACGCGGGCCCAGTGCGGGTTGGACGACTTCTCGCACAACCTTTGAATCTCTTCGCAGACGTGCGCAGGTTTCCTCATGTGTTTTCCTTCGCCGTAAGAGCGTCGGATAACGAACATATAATTTCGAAGATTCGAAATCACAGTGGTACGTGGCAGGATTTGAAACTGCGCCTCCCGATCGGAAGGCCAACAGTTTTGACGAGTACATTTTTGTACATTACACAAGATAATAAAAATAGCGTCAGTAACAAATTCCATCAAAAAAATATTTTGAGTTTGTATAAAATCCTATATTGCCCGTTCGCCATTAAACTCCGAAAAGCTACAGCGAGCTTAAAAGCTATAAAGCTCGCTTTATATTCAGTGGCGCTCACATTTCACTCTGCGCTGTTGACGACTCTGCAAATTTTTAATGAAAAGCTCGCGCGGTTTTCCCCAGCGAATATTCACAAAAAGCTCTATGTTTAGTTACTGTTATGCAGCTTTCGTATAATGAACAGACATTTTAGTTTCCATTTATTTATACAAGTCTTTAGGAGAGCCAACAATTGGAATTCTAAGTCTGTACTTTTCTTGTTGCTTTTATAGACACACTTGCCTGCAGTCTTTTTCATGATGGTAATTGGTAATAAACATAATCAAACAACTGGAGGGCATAGGTCTTCCCCACAGTATGGTCATGAGGAGATAGGTGGTGGACTCGGTACTGAGTCGTCTAGGTACCACTGCAGTGCCAGAAATCGTACCGTAAAACAGAGTGTTCACTTCTGTATTTTGGGATGAGGGCACTGTAGCTAGAAAAAATAATCACAAAAAATATGATAATAATAACAATTGACGATTCAAAAGTATCTGTAACAGATTTATTTGAATAAAGATTTTATTCTTTCTTTCTTTCTTTCAAATACCGGGTATAATATCTGTCCTGGTGCCGGGCGCAATAACGCATTGATGGAGAATAATAACTGTTTATCAGTTGTTCGTCTCATTCAATGCTACGCTGTCATGGTCGGGCGTATCACTTACCATCAGGTGAGCCCGTGATCGTCCTGTACATTTTGTAACATAAAGAAAATCTATCACGCGGGTACTCTGCGCATTGGTAGGTGTTAACGAATAAGGATTAACGTGCCTTTCGAATATGGATGGATTCCAGGAATATTTTGTGGTTACCTATCCGATGTCCGAAGAAACCTTAATCCTTACGACGAACTGTGTTTTAATTTATCAACATACATATTAGGTTTCATATGAGTATTTTATTATGTTTGTTTGTGGTTTTTTATAATAAATTCTATGATTTCTGTTATTTGTTTTGTGCGTTTTCGAAGTGTAATTGTATGTTAAAAATTTTCTGTTTTACTTATTCTACTAAATAAAATATTTAAATTAACGTCAAAATTTAAACGACTTAATTAATGAAAATAAAAAAATAATAAATTTAAAATAAAATTCCTTAAGGAAATTAATAATTGATTATATATTTAAAAAGTCTTATTTTAAAGGTCTGTCTTGACACTGACGACAATAAAGACCGAGTTATCATACTAATGAAAATTATGAATACGGAGAAAAATAAACAAAATACTTTGTTCGTACAGATTGTAACCTCAGTCATCATAGCTTTTAATATCCACTGAAAATTTAAAGACTAGCCTCTGAAACAGCTCTTGACAGGGCTTTAAGCACTAAAACCTTGCATATTTAATTGACGTTGAAGTGACTGGCGCTTTTGAAACTTCACAAAGCTGAATAATGTACTTAGGGGCCATCCATAAATTACGGCTCACGTCAAGAGGGCGGGAGGGGGTCGAGGAAGTGTGACATTGTGGTATCAAATTTTGTGATGCCACTACGAGATACGATACAAAGAGATTCAAAGGTTGTGCGTGAAGTCAGCCAATCCGCACTGGGCCCGCGTGGACGACTAAGGCCTATACACCCTCTATGGGTTGGTTCGTGTCCTTGGTGGGTACGTTTAATGAGCTGATGATGATACTTTTTGGTGAGAGCCATCTGCGCTCGCCAATTGTCCGGTGAAGCTGTGAAGGCCACCTGCGGCCAACAGCAATAAGACATTCCGAAAAAAAAAAAAGATGATACTTACAGTTTTAAAAGTTTACGAGCTATGTTATACGCGTGACTATTACAGAAACAGTGTTGAAGATACATAGGTGGTCATAATTTTCCGTCAACACGGCACTGCGCCCGTCACCCGAGAGGACAGATGTTAGGTCTCTTATACCCGGTAATGTTACTAGTTATAGTGCCCTCATGCCGAAAAACAGAAGTACATAACACACCCGCTTCACGGGACCATATCTGGTAATGCGGTGGTACTACCTACTCGTAGATGACTCAGTATCGAGTCTACCACCTAGCATATATTAAATTATTTAAATAAATTAATAAAATAAAAAATATTTTATTAAATATATTCATTTAAATTTCCTCGCGAAGCATATAATTTCATTGAATCGTTACAACGCATTCATTCATTATATTTCAATTATATATGTTGTCTCAATTGATGTAACCTTAAACTGAAACCGGGAGATAAGGTGCTTCTTGTGAATAAATACAATAAAAAAAGTTTCGTAAAAGTTACTAGAAATAACTAATTACAATGATTGTTTTACTACTCATAACTTGTACATTTTAACGCACCAGAAAACAAAGCCTATTGGCTCTTTTTACAGTTATAGGATATAGGATTCTACATTTTTTTATTTAGCCAAGACATTGTAGTTGCTTACTTCATGTCATTATTTTGTTACTAAAGAAATAACATACGAGACATAGTGGTGTCTCGTAATAAAAAACTTTGACAAACTTAATAACGAATTTGACATTATTCAGTTTGAAAGCTATGTAACTCTGCTCCTTTCTCTCTCTTCAATCTGTTGCAGTTCACTGTTGAACTAGGTCTCCCCCCATTTTGCGCCAGATATCCCGATCCTCTGCTCTCCAGCTTCCATCAGCGACCTTTCGCATGTCGTCGGTTGACAAGACGCGGTCTCCACTCTCTTAAGCCTCTCTCTTCTCTTTAACCTATCGCAATCCATTGCTGAACATAGGTCTTCCTCATTTTGTGCCAGATATCCCGGTCCTCCGCTTTCCTAATCCAGCCTCCACCAGCAACATATCGCAAGTCGTCGGTTCATCGGGCCAGAGGGCGTCCTACGCTACGCTTGCCAAGACGCGGTTTCCACTCCAAAACTCGTCTGCTCCAACGGCCATCGGTTCTGCGACATACGTGACCAGCCCACTGCCACTTCAACTTGCTGATCCGGCGGGCTATATCGGTAACGTTAGTTCTCTTACGGATTAAATCATTTCTGATCATATCCCTAAGAGAGACTCCAAGCATAGCTCTTATGCCTACGTTAATTTAATTTTTCAGTTGGTACAGTTCTAGGAATCAACAAGATTTTTCAACACACTTGAGTATCGAGTAAAGTAAGTAGCCATTACGCAAAATACATGACATGCTATCTCCCACATATTTAAATAAAAAAACAACCAGCTTACCATGAACCTGTATGATAATCGTCCTCGTAGTTTTATCGTTTTCAAATTGAGGCCAAGACGCTGCATTGTTATTCCTAAATTACCATTAAACCCGCCATTTTTGCAAAATAAACATCATCCAATTTAAATATGACACTTGGTTTATCGATAGGGTACTAAACCGATAAGTTTTTTACCAAGACCTAAAAAAAGTCCTTTTTAATTAAATAATTTAGGCATGTTTGATCGTTTAAATGTATCTTTTGAAGATTTATTTGAATAAAGCAAGGTTTCTTTCAGGGATAAAAACAGAAATAGTGTTATTCGTGGAAAACTAAACTAAATAATATCTGGCTGATAAACTTGATTAGGCAGGTTATGAGAAAGTTAGTGTATTTCCAAAAATAATTAATAACTATCATTAAAATTATAAATACCTAGCATGTTTTTTTTAAATAAATTATCGTATGACCCACCGGGTCAATCGTAGCGGAACGTTATGCTTGTATAAAACCTTTTGTACCTATTATTTAATTATAACGAATAAATATTATATCATTTCATTTCTAAACGACATGTCGCCGGATCAGCAAGTTGAAGTGTCAGTGGGCCGGCCACGTATGTCGCAGAACCGATGGGCGTTGGGGCAGACGAGTTCTGGAGTGGAGACCGCGTCGTGGCAAGCGTAGCGTTGGACGCTCTTTCAGCCCAGTGGACGGACGAATTACGTTTTCCTTTACCGTTAGAGCGTCGGTAAAACGTACTAATAATTTCGAAAATACTAAAAGACATTGGTACGCCGCGTGATTTCAACCTGCACCCTCTAGCCCGGAGGCAACAGTCCACACTAATGAGCCACCGACGCTTTTCTAAGCTTGTTATTACTAAATTAAATAAGTTGACTTCTCGCGTTTTACACAAATAACCAATTATAAGTTAATATTAAATAAGTTACATACCGTAGTGTGACCATTGTGGCGTAGTCTGTGCCAGACTTGCACCTGTAACAATTTAAAAAACGTATTAATATCTTATAGAGGTCTTTATATTTAGCGTAGATCACCTTAAGGCCGAATGACTGACGTGGTGGAGGCTGTATGAGGAAAGTGGAGGACCGGGATATTATGTAGCGCGAACTATGCACTTATATAATAGTTATCTATGTGGTCTCTCCATGGCATTTGAATTAATGTACCTAAATGTCAGTCACATGGCAGTGAATGTTCATGATTGGAAAATAATCATTTTTTTATTGTTTTTCATTTATCATCATCATCATCAGCTCATTAAACGTCCCCACCGAGGGGCACGAGCCTACCCGTATAGGGTGGCCTTATCGTTCACGCGGCCAGTGCGGATTGGACGACTTCACACACAACCTTCGAATCTCTTCGCAGGCGTGCATGAAGGTTTCCTCACGATGTTTTCCTTCACCGTAAGAGCGTCGGATAACGTACATATATTTCAAAATTAGAAAATACATTGGTACGTATCGGGATTTGAACCTCAGCCCTTCCGGTAGGAAGGCGACAGTCCACAACACTGAGCCACCGACGCTCTTACTCGCTTTTATTGTTCCTTTTTAATTTATTTAAAGCCACTTCAATATTTATTGTCAATACATAAATATAAAAATTATAAATTTTTTTTATTATAATTTAGGCTCTAAATATCGTGGAAAAAGACCTCCCTTTATGATGCATTAATCGGGGGTTAAAACCGCTGCACTGGCTGGGTTGATATAAGATATAATTATTATCTATGGTATTAGCGATTGCCTGCTAAAAATCGACAGGATGACCCAATGTGTTTTTTTTTTTGATTTTGTTGTTGGCCGCAGATGGCCTTAACGACTGGGGCGTTCGACAACTTACATTTATCTGGTGAATTAAAAGAGGTACTCAATTGTTTCCCTTAAACCATTAAATAAGTGTTTAGGTACATTTATTTGATAAAGTTTTATTTTAATATATGATTAGGTACTCAGTTTGTATACAACAATAATATAAAGTTAATGGGATCTTAGTACCATATTCAAGTTTCACGGGAATCAAAACATCTCAAGTATCACAGTTGATAGAAATGAATACTGTGATTTCAGATGCACGCAACGGGTAATGTAAAACCGCATACAACACTTGTTAGTTTCCCTTGCCTCATATGTACGATAAAAAAAAATTTTGAGTTTCAGTTCAATGTATCGGGAAAGGACGAACAGACAGACAGACTTGACGAATCTATAAGGGTTCCGTTTTTTGCCATTTGGCTACAGAACCCTAAAAAACGTCAGTTATTAAAAAAATAATTGTCAATGTCAGGAATATAGATAATACAAAGTGAAAAATATCTGCATATCGACCGATACCGTACCGAATATTCCACAAATATTATTTAATAAACTAAAATATTTACATTCAGTTAACTGAACGTTTCCACTGTTGGTTCAATATAAAAGTAAAGTTGTTATCTTTTGTTTAATATCTATATGAATGCCGTGGCAACGTTTCAGGTGTTTCTATTTATTCTGTGCCTAGATTTATTTACACCGCGACTGGTTTGGAAGAATTTTTATTCAATAATACATCATCATTTCGGCAAACGCAGCGTCGGACGGCTGCTCACAAGATGGCCAGACCTGAGGATGGTTGCGGGCGCTGAATGCAGATAGCTTCCGACCGGTGGGAGTAGAAGTAATTGGGGGAGGCCTATATTCAGCAGTGGACATCATGTGATATGGTAATGATTACAGCCTATCCAATGCTGGCATCCAACGAAGGCCTCTTAATAACTTCCATACGGACCAATGCAAATATTTACTATTGAGAGGCAATAAAGATAGAATTGGCGTATTATAAAAATAGCGGAATTAGGCCCTGGTTACTTAAACGTAGGTTTCTAACTTTTTTTACTTTACTGCCGAAGGAGGGTTATGTTTTTCAAGCGTAAGTATGTTGATTTCTATGATCCCTGCTGCAGCCTAAACGGATTGACGGATTTAAACAAATCGAATGGGGTATCTTTGGGGTAACAGTTCTTTTAAAAATAGTATGAAAACTGGTTTTCGATATAAGGCTTCGTTTATGAAATATGGAACTTAAAAGTGATAATTTTTAGAAAACAGAAAACGCAGTCCTTATCTGTCTGAACTTAATATCTAAAACACCTGAAATAAAAACATGTAATTAAAAATACATAAACACACAATAAATAAACACGACTGCTAAAAATATCCACTGGAAATGGAAAAACAAGCTTTACCTTATAGTTCAAACATTATATACTTCCATGGTACTAAATGTACCTAAACCGGAAGGGAAAATCAGGGGAGTTAGCCCACCATTATAATTGTATTGTAGAAAGGTAGGAGATATTGAGTTAATGGTTTATTTTCTTTATTTTAAAACCAATGAGGCATGATAAAAAAATGCAGTAGATATTATTATTTTATGTTGACAATAGTACGTTTTACAGAAGCCTATCGTGACATAATTAAAAAAAAACAAAGCATTTATTAAAAATTAAGACGTCGATAAGAACAGCACTATCGTGGAAACTATTAGTATAGCGGTAAGCAATTGCGTGAAAATGAGCCGGAAAAATATCCGCAACATTAATAACAGACATCCGAATTTAAAAGCGAATAAAAACTAACTGCGTATGAATTTACACAAATACGTGAAAATTAAATACTGTTAAGTACTAAATATTGACTTCAAATGTTTATTTTCAGTCATTAATTGTTCAATAAAAGTTTGCAGTTGCATTGCAATGCAACGTAATATATGAATAAGAGTAGAAAAAAGGAGTCATTTTAATGTACTATTTATTCAAAGCTATGCTGTGTCTAATAATGTGGAGTAATATTTTAAATTATAATTAATAATTAGAATGGCAACCTTAATTTCACCTAATTTCTGAATTGCAATAAATAATCGCACTGCATTGTTTTTCAAAGATAAATTTTAATTCTTTACTTTTCCATAGGCGTTCTAAATTTAAAAATATCGCAAACTCACCTGTCAATGTAAACAAAACTATCACAGTTCCTATCATGTTTGTGTTTTTTTAAAATTATTAATGTAGACACGATCACTTGCACTCACTGGCGCCTACTGCGTCCTGTCCACATGCTGACAACTTTTTATACATCAAAATAAATAAAAAGTATAAGTAAATTTTTTTTATCACGTCACGGAGGCGCGTGCCTGCCAGCGCGCGGGTGTAACATATAACCTCTGCGGCATCGCGATATACAGTCAATAAAGGCGGGAAGGATGGCAAGCGAAAACGTTAACGAAGGCAATTTGGTCAAATTGTTCTATTTTCCGATCGATGAAATCGATATTCACTAACTTGATGTGTTATCAGCAACTGAACTTCAGTCGAATCATTTATCATGATCAATAAATATTTTCATTTATTATGCACATAAAATTTGATTAGTTAGTAACTCTAATTTAACTTTTATGGTGGTTATGTTACTTCCAGTCTTTTTCTATATGTACAGTGTGTTTCAAATTAGTTCCCATTAAATATTTACGATCAGTCAATAATTAAATATGTATCTTTTTAAATAGACACTCAAAAAATTAATTAGTAAATGAATGTATCGAAAATTGCTTAGACTTACACGTCACAACCAGAGCTAAATTTTAACAAAATACCTGCACATATGAGATTTTTTTTTCCATTGCGGAACCCGGGATTTAAATCGAGATAATAAGAAAGATATTTATAACGTTATTATTGATTCAACATATTAATAACTCTGGCGGACCCAATGGACATTAAAGTTTAAGGGCGTTGGAAACTTATTTATGGATCATCAATCATTTTGGTCAGCGCGCAAGTATTTATTACAAACTTGTTAACCTAAGTAATTGGCCCCTTGTGGTGCGATGCTTGAGAAGTCTGACACTACACCAAGGATCTCGCTTCAATTCCTGAGCAGTACAACCGTCGCTGCTGAGGACAAATGGAAAAGAGGTTTTATTTTCTATTTATCCGAAATATTACTAGGACTCAATACATGGTAAAGAAAGTAATGTGAGGAATTTGTGGAATAAGCCGTTGAATTAAGTCAAGATGAATTTGAACAATGTACTCTCGTACTTAATCGGGGCGAGGGGGAAAATAAAAGTTCCAATTGTCTCCACTGGGGAAAACAGGGGGACGCTAGGTCTATAACGCCTTGTAATTTCACTAGCTACAGTGCCCTCATCCCGAAACACAGAAGTGCAAGACACGTAGATTTGATGAGACGATATCTGGCACTGCGATAGCTACTTAGCTATCGCAGTGTATCGTGTACTTACACGTGCGATAAAACTGTGAAAAGAACTTCCTCTGCAAAAATTCGACCTGGCGTCCTCAAAAAGGGCGTAAACTCTTTTCAAGGGCTGGTGAATTTCTGGACCTCTGGGGGGTTACCGCCATCTCTTAAAACAGTATTATTATAAGATTACTTCACTTTTCTGGTACAAAAATGCTAACGTATATACTCGTATTATAGTAATACTCTTTTAAGAGATTGCGATAAACACCCAGGTTGGATTGCCCGGTGAAGCTGTAAAGGCCATCTGCGGCCGTTCGTTCGGTCGTTAAAATGTTCATGGACGCGATAAATAATTACTGTTATTAGTTTTATTCAACTTTGCACCTACGGTCAGGGGTATCACTTACCACCAGGTGGCCGCACTGACCGACCCGTTTGCTTATTACATATTTTATTAGTAGTGTTGGTCGTCTGGAATAGCCGTGTGTAGCAGCGCGGGGCGTTGCGCGCAGGTCTCCTAATTTACTAATAAAATCACACGCGGGATGCTGACATGTATGTATTTATAGAAAGGAAGCTGCACTTATCCCATTTAGAATAACTATGTCGCAACTAATGCACTTATGTAACACTGGGTCAAGTGGTATTGGACCATATCATCATCATATCATAAATCATCAGCCTCTCATTATACGTACCCAACGAAGGGCACAAGCCCACCCGTGTAAGGTGTAAAGGCCTTAGTCGTCTATGCGGGCAGTGCGGATTAGACGACTTCACGCACAACATCTCTTCGCAGACGTGCGCAGGTTTCCTCACGATGTTTTCCTTCACCGTTAACCCGTCGGATAATATAATTTCAAAAATACCATCATCAGCTCAATAAACGTCCCCACCGAGGGGCACGAGCCTACCCGTATAGGGTGATTAGGCCTTAGTCGTCCACGCGGGCCCAGTGCGGGTTGGACGACTTCACACACAACCTTCGAATCTCTTCGCAGGCATGCATAAAGGTTTCCTCACGATGTTTTCCTTCACCGTAAGAGCGTCGGATAACGTACATATATTTTCGAAAATTCGAAAAACACATAGGTTCGTGGCGGGATTTGAACCTGCACCTTCCAGATCGGAAGGCAACAGTCTCCAATGGGCATAGGCCTTTTCACACAGCATAGCCATGGGGAGATTGGGCCGGAATCCATCACGAGAATCCAGTGCGGATTGGTGGGTAACGATACTATCCTAAGATCGTACCTGAACAGAGTTAACATGTCCTCACTAAGAACAGGATTAATTTTTATAACGTGCTTTTAGAGGTTCTTGTAACTTTGTATGAAATACAATCTTGGAATCTTAATTTGACCCACTTCTTCGATTAGGATGAAATTTTGCACACGCTCTGAGTTATTTGAAGAAATCAACCTGTAACGTACAAACTGGCAAAAATTTCACAATATAAGTTTCACCATATATATGCGATTTTTATGTTATAAGTGTACAGGACGGTCTGGACGCTCACCTGATGGTAAGTGATACGCCAGACCATGACAGAGCGGCATTAAAGGAAACCAACAACTGATAGACAGTTATTATCCTCCATCAATGCCGCACTGCGCCCGTCACCCGAGACAACAGATGTTAGGTCTCTTATACCCGGTAATTTCACTAGCTACAGTGCCCTCATCCCGAACACAAAGTGCATAGCACTCCTGTTTCACGGGATGATATCTGGCATTGCGGTGGTACCTACTTAGACGACTCAGTATCGAGTCTACCAGTCAGAAAAGCAGAGGAGCGGGATATCTGGCGCAGAATAGAGGAGACCTGTGTCCAGCGGTGGACTGCGATAGGTTGAAAAGAGAAGTAAGCATCAGTATTGAGGTCCTTTTTTAAGAATCACGGGTGTTTTTAGCATTAAAAGTGATTTACATAGCAAACACGTGAAATACGTAACGATTTATCTAAATTGCATTTGGTTTGTTGAAAAGAAAATCCAAAAAATTTATGACTTCAAAGATAAATTATTTTATTATTTTACAACAATTGCAAATATAGGTAATTGCGTGAATTGTTATAAAAATGATGACGTTTTAATTAAAGAAAATAATACGTATAGGTTGTCATAATGGTCATAAATACAAGCCTGGATACGCTCATGAATATAAAATCAAATTATATTGTTGAATATAATAGTAAATGTTTACAGTAAAAACTCAACCCTGTATCTGTAATGGGCAAACGATACACTTAATAACAGCAAATTGATAATAACAAAATAGAAAATAAGTTATTATGATTATGCCCAATTCTGAATTGGACTTAGGCCCTCTTAAGCAGGTCAGTAGTCATGCCTAGACAATAATTTAGTAAAAAACTTTGTTTTTTATTCATTATGGGCTTGCTCTTGAGCACAAACTATCCTAGTGGAAGAGACGTGCTCTAAGGTGGAGTGAGCTTGCCCAGAAAAAGCCTATTCACTCGTTTTTTGAATGCCACGGGTTGTATGTGGCCGGAAACACAAACGCAGGCAGGTCATTCCATTCATTTGCAGTACGCTTTATTAAGCTTTTATTAAAGCAGACTTTACACAGGACTTTTTGCAGTTTTCAAGTAGGAAACTGAAAATTAATGGACAGACGTATATGTATCAAAAATTTTACAGCAGTGTAAAAATAATATTTTGTTTTCTTTACCAGTAAAGGCGCACCGTAAAGGCAGCCGCGGGCAAAATCTAGCAACTATGTAATAATAACGTTCATTGCGTACATTAAATATCTTGTCACTGATAACGATTTGTTGCTTACAAGGCGTGTGAGGCATGACCATGCCAGTCGGATGTCAGCAAGGAACCCTTCCGCGTTTTATTTATAACATTCAGACATAGTGTTTGCCTTTAATGGTCGCCTTTTCCGAGGCTAGCTTATGATTTTATACTTATAATACCTAACAAACAATATAATGTCGCACACTACGTAGATACTACAGTCCGAACCAGTGGTGGCCCCATTTTCATCATCAGCTCATTAAACGGCCCCACCGAGGGGCACGAGCCTATCCGTGTATAGGCCTTAGTCGTCCCCGCAGGCCCAGTGCGGTTGGTCGACTTCACGCACAACCTTTGAATCTCGTTTTCTCACGATGTATACCTTCACCGTAAGGGCGCAGACTGGCTGCAGCAAGGAAAATTTGGTTAGATGGGCATTTTTCCTGTCAAAGGAAAGGGGTGGTCAGGACATTGAAACGATGGCCCATCTGACATCGTGCCCGGCGTGCCCTTCCAGCTGCACGCGGGAGGACCTAATGACAGCGTCAGATAATGCTGTCGCTGTGGCTGCTTTCTGGGCCGCTAAAATTTGAATGTGTGTGGAAATAAATATTTTTTTTACTTTACTTTACTTTTTTTTGTGTTTGCCTTCGACACAGAAGAAGAACATAAATAACTTACCCAAATTTCGAGTTACTATAGTTTGGATTTAGACAGTGCGGTGCTGTGTATATGTCTGAGGTTTTACCTGTTTATTTCATTGATCTTGACTGTAACGGGCTAATCAATCAGCCGCTCGTGTCATTGCTCTATTATCATACTGTTTATTACACAGATTTCCCAATGCAAGCCGCGTTTAAAGTGCGACAACTGTAAGCTCAACGAGCATACACTGGCTACCAGTTTACGCTCGTCAGTGAGACGAGTCAAGACACACGAATATTGGAAGAAATTACCGTTTTCTTCCAAAATGCCATCCTGTGCAATTGTAACATGTCATCATCGCAATG
This sequence comes from Leucinodes orbonalis, assembly GCA_019425675.1. Lineage (NCBI taxonomy): Eukaryota > Metazoa > Arthropoda > Insecta > Lepidoptera > Crambidae > Leucinodes > Leucinodes orbonalis. Next base: position 135,137 of record PQWD01003368.1, read on the forward strand.
AATCAGTAAATTTACCAAGATATATAATAACTTTTCACAGGTAAGAACCGAAAAGAAATTGCGACACTGGGACTGTCTATAAACTTGGCGGCTTGTCCAGTCTAATGTATATTCGGATGTCTGTGGTTTATTATATGTTAGCGCTTTACCCTTTCCGTGCGAATGATAATGATTATTAACGGGTCTCAGTCGGACTCTTTAAAAATAAAAGATGTTTATTTGTATCCACAAAATTTACATTGCACATGTACAAATACGACCCCTATTTGGTGTGATTGACACGTCGGCTATTACACCTAGGGTTCCGGGTTCGATCCCGGGCAGAACAAATATTTGTGTGTATGAACATGTCTGTTTATCAATACAAACAGACATGTTCATGTTTGTCTGGGTGTTTTATGCCCACAAGCCTAGCTGACGCGCTGAGCATCTTAGTTTATTGTCTAAGTTGGCGAACGAATTATTTATGAAACAATGCGAAACTTTTAGCTTGTCAAATGGTTATAAACTTTGTAAAACGGTGTTCTGTTAAAAAATAGTACTTAGTCGATATAGCAGATAGACGAGAATGAACGCCCAGAGATAGGTTACGTAGGTGTTAATCATACAGCGCGCTCGAGTGTCGCTTCTAACTGGATTAGGGGATCATCCGACACACATCTACGAATTACATATAGATATGAAAGGGTACAAGGAATATACAAATAGTAATATATGTATTATATAGTTGTGGCCATGGAATTATAAAAATATACGGACGGACTGCACTAATTAATACATAAAATGTGTACTCAAAATGACAGCTGTGCTGTCTATGATTCATCATCATCAGCTCATTATACGTCCCCACTGAGGGGCATGAGCCTACCCGTATATTGATTAGGCCTTAGTCGTCCACGCGGGCCCAGTGCTGGTTGGACGACTTCACACACAACCTTCGAATCTCTTCGCAGGCGTGAGCAGGTTTCCTTACGATGTTTTTCTTCACCGTAAGAACGTCGGATAACGTACATATATTTTCGAAAATTCGAAAACACATTGGTACGTGTCGGGATTTGAACCTCAGCTCAGTAGGAAGGCGACAGTTCACACCATTGAGCCACCGACGCTCTCGTCTATGATTATATTTTTTTTTTTTTTTTATATTAATTTTAGGGTTTAAAAATAAAATATAGAACTGAATAATAATTATTCATTTACCTATTTTGTGATTTCTACATTGTTTTCCTTTTGTACACTGCGGTTTTTGCACCACTGCACACGATCTTTTAAATATTTTTAACCTAACATAATTTATGGCTCTGTTGACAGATGCGTGCCAAATGCCTCAATATTTTGTGTTTTTCCATACAAAAACTGGCCGAATTTGACACACTTGCTGTTAGCGAGACTCCATCCATAATGAAAAGGAAAATGAATGAAAATGAAAATGAAAAGTGTTTATTCAGTTTAGGTCCTTATAGAACACTTATGAATGTCAATGAAGCTACCACTGTTCGGGAGGTAGTTTTCCACTGAGAAGAAACCAGCAAGAAACTCAGTATTACTCTTTCAAAAAAAATTGTGTTGAATACAGATTCATTTGTAATCAAATAATTATATAAAGCAAATTATATTTTCAATTTTTATCGTATTATGTATGGTAAAAATATAATAATCTACAAAGTACTATTAAGCAGTAAGTATTATATAAATTTAAATAGATGACAACAAAAAAAAAACAAAAGTAGTGCAGGCGTGGAAATCACATGTCCATGAGTTTTTATCATTATAATAATCTTCACACTATAGTAAGCTTTTTTTATTAAAATAGACTTTACATGAGACTTAAACTTATGCAGGGTAAATCAATTACATTTGTGGTAGCTTATTAAATATTTTAATGCTTAATCCCACAAATGAGTTCCCAACCTTATGCAATCTAAGATTTGGAACGGCAAGTTTGTGTTTGTTCTAGTGTTCAAACTATGATTATCTGACTTTTTGAAAATACATGTAAATTTTTGTGACATAGATGATATATTATTTAATTATATATTATTTAATTTAAGGACATATTATTTAATACTTTAATGGCCTAGATCACATTTAGGTTTGCCCCGCTACTGTAGGTATCCAAAATTTACAGCACGAAAGTGAAAATTTCTGAACATAATTATGATTTTCGTTGCATTTCCAAAATTACATAATTATCTGAATAGGTATTCTACGTGGTAGACTCGATACTGAGTCGTCTAGGTAGGTATCATCGCAGTACCAGATATCGTTATGCACTTTTGTGTTTTGGGACGAGGGCACTGTAGCTAGTGAAATTACCGGGTATAAGAGACCAAACACCAGTTGTCTCGGGTGTCGGGCGCAGTGCGGCATTGATAGAGAATAACTGTCTATCAGTTGTTTGTCCCAATGCCGCTCTGTTACGGTCAGGCGTATCACTTACCATCAGGTGAGTGTCCTGACCGTCCTGTAACTTATAACATAAAAAAATCGCCAATAATAAGACCAAACAAAGTTTCTATTTATCATTTCCTCAAACACACCGACGGCACGAGCAATCGACCTCCTTAATATGTTCTTACTTAAGTATCAGGATGCCGACATATTTAACGACTCCCTTAGTGTGCTAATTAAGAAAGCTACTCTATTCTTTTCGTATTGCAATTAATTTGTTAATTTGATAAAATATGTACCTTCGTTTGTTTCGTTTTTTTACTTTACATCTATACTTTATTATTTTTATTTTTTACTTCTGCATACATTTGTTTTTATGGGTTTAGTTTAACGTGTAAACGTGTAGGCTCCTAGCTGTAAGTTTACATTGTAAATGAATGAATAAATAAATAAATAAATTTGATTGAACCATAAAATGTGCCGGTCGGTAAGCGTAATCGATACGTAGAGCATACAATTAGTTATATATAATATGTAACACGTGTCGCATGTTTCTGTATATAAAATTGATGTTTTATTTATAGACATTGCGTTATATCTGTCGATATGCTTTACAATAATATTGTTATCTAATGATAAACTCAATATATATTTTGACGACCCATTTGGTGTTGCGGTTGAGAGGTCGGCTGCAACACCAAGGGATCCGGGTCCGATCCCCGGGCAGTACAAACATTTGTGTGCATGTCTGTTTGTAATGGTCTGGATGTTTTCTATGTATAATAATGCATGATTTACAAAAAAAATATATTGTATGTTTATCTGTTGTTTAGTACCCATAATACAGGCTTCACGCTTAACTTGGGGCTAGATGGCGCTGTGTGAATGTCAGTAGATATTTATTTATTTAATATAAATAACAATTAATAAAACAAAGTATAAGTATTTGGTATAAATAAATAAAATTGGATTGGTCTATTTGTAATATTAAAATAATCATGTTTTTCTTTATGCATATGTACACCAAACATTTCTTTGTAAAATTTTTTGTCTGTT